>PVIH01009000.1:0-85942 GCA_004025045.1 Sigmodon hispidus | reverse complement strand
AAAAAAAAAAAAAAAAAAAAAAAAAAAAAAAAAAAAAAAAAAAAAAAAAAAAAAAAAAAAAAAAAAAAAAAAAAAAAAAAAAAAAAAAAAAAAAAAAAAAAAGAATTTCAAAATGAGTAGTAACTATTTTAAAATAAATGTAATTTTCAAGAACCTAAACAACAATAGGCACAAATATATGCATAATTGCCTTCCAATATACTGAACAAGTTGTAGAGAGAAAGGAAGGAAGACAGAGAATGGTGTGTGTATGTGTGTGTGTGTGTGTGTGTGTGTTTGACCACTAATTCATATATTATTACATTAAGTAGAAAAGTACATCTTTTCAAGATTTAATGGTGCTGCTTAAGCAATAAAAGCTCCATTTCATAGTAACTAAATCTGTTCTTAAAATTCTAAGATCTGACATCATATCATAATTGGTAAAATATTCACAAAGCTTTCCTGAATAAAGTCATCAAATTCAACCTATCAACCTACACATATGCAGATTCCCTGTAATCATTCCTGTTTGTGGTCAGTGGCAAGAGGCAAACACAAAAAAGAGAACTACTATTTTTATGTACTGTACTACTTATGATTTATTTGCTATTCCTGTTGTGATTAGATGTGACAACCTCTTACACAGACCCACACATGTATGGTCTAACAGCAGTGAATACAAACATGCACATATTTTGCTGTCACTGAGAGTTAAAGCAATGAAGTCTGAGTCTGCCAATTGAACTCAGTTACAATGTTAGGGAGCCTCATCCCTTGGAACTGAAACTAACCGACCTAAATAATAAAGAACACAATATTGAGTAGTTTAAAAAAATAATCACAAGATATAATTAACCAAAGAGTGGACTGCATAAAGTAATTGTCCTCTGAAGTGCCAGTTTTATTACACAAAATCTGTTCAGTGAAACCCAAGAATAAACAAGTTGGAGAAAAAAAAAATTTACATCCTGACCCACTGGATGAAACAAAGAAAAAGAATTAAATAACGCCAGAATCTTTAGGGTTTAAAGTTGTGTTTGGGAAATAAGCCCATGCTAAGCACTTGTTAAGGCAACAAGCGATCCTTTATTTGGGCTTTGACAGAAAATTTAGTAATGTAATCACAGAAGCAATTTGTGGTTTCAGAAGCAGCTTTCAAGTTAATAAGCAAATGCATTTGTGTTTGCTGCAATGTTTGCTATTGTGTTTAGTGAAGTGATGAGAATAATTGCAGCCCTTGAAAGAATGAATGTATGAATTTACATATTCAATACTTTACCCAAAAATAACTATTTAGGCTTCAGCAATAATTGAAATGAGTTAAGTTGAGATGCATTTTTTTTAAAAGAAATCATTGTAAAAATGTGTTTCATAATTCAGACTCCCATTTTTCATTAACTAATGCATCTTAAATATTAATGAACATTCATACTCTCACACCCAGAGACATACTACAGATTAGTGATATAATCGATTAAAACCTCTGCTTAGTTTAAATGGTTATGATCTAGTTCAAATCCATTGGTGATTATCTTAATACTAGTCTAGGAGTCATGTAACTTGCTTGAAAGATTTGCCTTCCCTGTATACATTTTAAATTTTCTGGTGAGAGCTTTCTCATTCTCCTTTGAAGATGCTATGGTCATGTGATTTTGGCACAAGACATGGCACAGGACTATGCCCCAAGCCTCAGTCAGTGGTTAGTTAAGCTAGCAAAAGTGACCCAGTTAATTTAGTTTTGATCACTATGATTATATCCCCACTCCTCATTCTATTTAAACATATAACAAACCCTAAAATATGTGATTTCTTGGGTTACATGATACTTTTAATGTTTGAAAGCTAACTTTTATCTTATTTGTAAATATGGACTGTTTCCAATACTGGTTGTGTTTTTACTTTACAATTTTTCTGATCTGTCCAGGGGCAACTGATGACGCTACCAAGAACAATAAACTGTTTTATGAGAGATGATATTGTAGAGAAGCTATCAGGAAGCTTAGGTTCCTAGAAGCAATCTTGAATAAGTCACTATACACTACCTTCAAATGGAGCCAACAAGGAAGACTTAATTCAAACTATAATGTCTAGAAAAGAATAAATTACCACTTTGAAGCCTCAGTTCTGTGATGGCATCCTTGAATTCTGAAATACGATCGCCTTCTTTTCTTCTTGTCAATTTGATTGTGGATCTTTTTCAAGCCACTAAGTAAGCTCTTAACTGTTTGCTAGAGAGCTTCAGTGAACATCATTATCCTGAGACAGTGACATCTTATCAGGAAAATTACAGTTCACTGTGTAATATAGGAGTGACAAGGTTTCATGTCCATGTTGGGAGCCAAAGGGTTAGCTTTTTCTTAGCATAATGTTTTGATGTTCATGTATATAGCATGTGTTAGTATTTATGAACCTGTAATAGGGGAGTAAATATTTTTATTTCTCTTGGCTAGGTTCTAAGAAGTGAGATTGCAGAGTGATGTGGCAGCTTATGTTTCTTATATACTTGAGGAACTGCCAATGTTTTCTAAAAAGGCTGTATTCTGGACTTTAGTTTCTGGTATAGCCAGGACAGTAGGCATGTTATACCATGTCTCTTATCTTTTCTTTAGAATTTTGCTACTGTACCATGAATGTGGTTTAATTACTTATTTACAATCTCTTATAAATACTGCTCTACTAAGTTGTTCTGTCTTATTACTTGGCTGTATTAAATGTAATTCCATAAGGATTTAAGCTTAACTTGCAAACATTTGATATCGTACAGTATAAAGTTTTGTACAGTACAAACCTCCCTTTGGCCTTGCTACTACCAAGCCCTAGGCTTCAAGGCTCAACCATGGTGGGAGCCTTCAGTTTAACCCACTTTAGGCTCTAGAGGCCTGGGTGGCCACGGTTTTTAGCATAAGAATGAAGGCCAGGCTCCCAGCTACATAAGCAGGTTTCTGAGTAGCATAGACTCTGGATATTAATGACATTCGTGGGTACAAGCCACTAACTCAGAATGTACTTTTTATGTGCTCAAAAAGATGTGATTTTAATAATCACTATCCTTCCTCCAAAACTGATTGACTTTTTAAAGATTCATTCAGTGTGTTTTCTCAGAGTTATTTCATTACGACCTTTAAAAAATGCTAGAAAATGTTGTGTAATGGTGGTCTCTCCACCACATACAGAGGTGTAAATCACAGCAGCCAAATATGCTCAAGTGGCATAGTTTCTAGCTGTACAGCTGGCCTTAAATACATATTCTCCTGAACTATTTAATCTGTTCACTGATAGTCAATATGTGGCACAGAACCCTTTAGAAACAGCTAGTTATATTGCACCTGTGAGTAAAGTATGTCAGCTTTCATTAAAAATACAGGCTTTTGTGGGACAGAACTCAACTACTCCATGTAGGATATTTACAAGCTCATTCTGAACTTCCTAGTGAAGGCAATGCCCATGCTGATCAGTTTACTGAATCAATATATGTTATGTTTAATGCATTTGATAATGTATTTTAAGCCCAACAGAGATTTCATCTTAATACTGGATCTTTGAAATTTCATTTCAAGATCACAAAAGGATCAAGCCATTCAGATAGTCAAACAGTGTCCTTTGTGTATAGAATTTCTGTCAATAACCTATGTTGGAATGAATCCTTGGGACATTTTGCTCCTAATCATATTTGACAGAGAGATGTTACTCATATTCCCTCCTTTGGAAGGATGTCCTATATTCATATTTCTGTTGATACTTGTTTTCATCTTAACTTTTTGCCTCTGCACATTCTGGGGAAAAGGCTAAGGATGTTAAAAGTTGTTGCTTATAGAGTTTCCAATAGTAATGAAAACAGATTAAGTTTTGCTAAATTTTGTGCTGAAGACTGAGATTTCTTATAATTTTTATGGGTCTGATAATTGTGAAAGTAACTCTCATTGCACTCTTAAAGTTTGTCTTAAAACTAAGAAGGGAAAGTATGCAGCCACGCCCGAAGACCATTTATTCTTCATTTTTTTATATTTTAAATGTTTTAACTGTGGATTCTCAGTCACTTACTGCAGCTGATAGATACTGGAGGCTTAGCAACGTGGCCTTATCTCAGGATCAATGAAAAAAATCTGGCAGATGGCACTTAACTTAGACCAGACCCAGTTCTGGTGTGGGGGAGAGGGTCTGCTTGTGTTTTTTCCACAGGATGCAAACTTCCACAGGATGCAGATGATCCACACCTGGAAAACTCCTAGACTGCAGTCTCCCTGGGACACAGACAACGACCTCCTGCTGACTGAAGCTGACATCTCAAAGTGTAGAGCAGGGGAGCAGCTGCCCCGCCCTCTCGGAGGAAACTGAATCAACAGTTCCTGTCTTTCTCAGAACTTGAAGCTGCTTGCTTTCCTTTCCCAGAGTATAGCTCTGTTCTTTGGCAGACAGGAATTATTCTTTAGATGTATGCCTTCTTCTTATTGTGTGCTAACCTACCCTCTAGACACTTTGCATTAGAGATAGCATGGCTAGGCTAGAGAAGGATTGGAGCATAGGAAAAAACAAAGAGAACAGGAGGAAGGATGGTTTAAAAAAGCTGGTTTTCCATCTTCCTTGGGTTACTACCCTTTAACCTTTCCTTTTAGGACACTTAATAGGATTTTTGCTTTATTGGCTTTTGGACCATGGACATTTAACAGGCTCACTACCAACTGGTAGACTCCCTGGCCTCCAAACCTATACAGGTCTGTTATTTTACAGATCAAGGGTTCGTGAACCCTCAGGCGATGAGATTCCTATGGGAACTGCATAGTATTCAGAGCTATGCAAGCTTGCTTGCAAGCAAGCTTGGGTACCAATGGGGGTGCAAGGTAAAGCACTGCAAGGAGAGGACCATGTATTCTGTCTCTGAATCTCCTGAGGAACAAGCCTGATTGCGTAGAGGTTCATGTCCAAATGTGTTAATATTAATAACCTAGCCCCTCTCCTCCTAAAAAGGACATCTGCCATGTGGAAAGGAAGTTTCTTTCACCAAGCCGTAGAAGGTTCCTTCTGCTGAGCTGGAAAAAGGCTTGGAGGATCAGGTCTCTGTTCCCTCCCTCTTGGTTAATGCCCACTCATATGATAACTCATATGATAACTGATTCACCTCAAAAAATAATTGTAAGGGAGGAAATGTTGGGAGCCAAAGTCAACTTAGCCATATTTTATAAGTTAGCTTCTACAGCTAGCCAGCAGTCTTTACCCTAGATAGCTAAATACCAGAGACTACACACCCTTATTGTTAAGCTAAACCATGACTGCAGGCTTTCTCTTTGACCTTCTCAGATCATCAAGGTGACTTCCCCAGACCCTCAACTGATAACAGATAGATTTCCATATCAATTCTACCCTGTCTGTTACTTCCCCTCACATTCTTTTGAACATCCCACCCCTTTCCTCCCAGCTTCCTGCATGGCAGAGATTCTGTATAAATATTGGCTGTAATAATAAAGCATAGGAGGACTTGAACAGAGAGATTTGTCTTGTCCTTCCATTCTTTGTGTTCCTGCCTTCCATTTGCTTCTTTCCCAGGTCTAGGTCCACGCTGAAGACCCTGCTGGCCAGGGCATGTCCAGGTCCAGTACTGCAGGAAGAAGCTATGACAATACCGTGAAGGCTTTGGAGTACAGAATGGTGGTAGTATAGCCTTGTTTCAGACACCTTGTAAGAAGTATCTACTTCTATTAGCCTCAGAAACTATAGAGATGATATTTCTTATTGTTTTGCACACACTTCAGTGAATTGTTCATTGTTCTTAGGGAACCAGAGCTCTGTAGCTAGAGAAATTACAATGTCAAACAGAGCTGAGTCTAAGAATCCAGGTTTAGAAAACTGGCAGAAGTACTTAATGGTCATGAGAATTTATAAGAAAGATAGCTATTTGCCTTGAATATAAAAGTAGGAAATAGTGATACCAGATATTAAATGTGGAATAAGAACTATGCAAGGGTATAATACATAACTGAAATTAACACTTAAAATATATAACTTATCTTGGGATTTGTTAGCTGGTAAATAGTGGATAGCATATAAACAATGTGCATACTTATAATCTGTAAATGAAATATAACTGTATGTACATAAATTGTGTATCATCCACATATGCCATAAATATAAAGCCATGTAGAGTGCTACATAAAGGATAATTTTTAGTACTCTATGTGTGTGTGTGTGCATGTATGTATGAACAGACAAGAAATAAATAAACTTAAAATTCTTTTTTTATATCTATTCTTTGAACAAATGGTTAACAAATACTAGTGTATTACTTTATTTTCAATTTTTATGCTAAGAACAATTAGTTACCTCAATAATTTAAACACATGAAGACTGTGGTCTCATCTATTAGGTGACTGGGAAGGGGAAGGGAGTTTGAACAAGGGGATACATGGATAAAAAAATGAATCTTCATTCAAAAATAAATTAAAAAATCAAAAAAAAAAGAAAGAAATTCTGTTGTAGGGAAACCAGAAAAGTCTCCACTTGAGGTCAAAATCTTCATATATATACATGCATAGTTTGCTGATTTTACATCATGCACCCCATCAACCTCAGTTATCAGTCCTCTCAGATTCATACCCACTGTTATGATCTCCCATTTACAAAATGCCAATTCATGCTGCTCATTTACATACTGGAACAAAATTAAACTCCCTGTGGCCAGACCCTTAAAGAAAACAAGTCTTTCCTCACCCACACCCTTGTCAGAGAGGACAAAATCTTATGCTTTAAAGATTTCTCAAACTGTACTTCATTTGAAGTATCTTACCTATTAGAAAGAGCTCAGTGAGAGTGATAGCCTGTTTACTTTCTTAGGAGCCAAATGGAAGGGAATCTGTAAAAATATGCTGAAAAGCCTTGGGTGGGTATGGATCAATGGTACAAAACAGGACATTCTAGATATATAGGTACGACACCCATTCTTTCCAGTATGGTAGCAACTAGTCACATGTGCCCATCAAGCACTTGAAATGGGGTTTATGTGACTGATAAAGTGAATTTTTAAATTAATGTTTTGATCTAAAGCAAGATGTTCTCATGTGTATAAAAGATAAAAATATAAAGAACCCCCTAAGACCATACTCATCCTTGGAGTTTTTTAAGTCTGTTTTACATATAAAAAGCAGGGTTTATGCTCAAAGTAGACAGATTGTGGACAATAATTATAGATCAAATGCATCTGGTAGGCTTATAGATGAATTTGTGAATTTCTAGTAAATCACCAATGCATCTACACATCTTTTGAACAGGCCTACTTCATTTGACCTTGTTACTTGCCTGATTTGTGTGTGTGTGTGTGTGTGTTTAGCCTGTATTTATAGTTCTTTAAGTACAGAAAGCTATCAATGGATATTACATGGATACTTCCATGTGGACACCTTTATCCAATGTTAGGCATTTGGAGCTCAATGAAGAAATTAGTGAAAAATCCTTTACATTAGAAACTAAGTATTAATACTATGGTAACCTCTTTCAGCACCATTAGCAATTACAGTCAGACTGAATACTAATTAACCTTTAAATGTGGGCTTTAGGGTGCAGGCAGAAAAATGTAAGAAAAAAATAAAATTCTCAGTTAGACCTTTAAAGGAGTAATTTTTCATGGGTATGTCTTAACTTTTAGATATCTAATATGACCAATTAAGAGTTATCTTTACCCAAAGGGAAAATAACAAGGACAGGACCCCTCATGGGGCACATTTTCTCCAGTCCCAAGGACAGTCTCTTTGTGCTTTGAAAGGAAAAACTATCATAAGACTCTCAAGCTTTGCTTCAAATCTTAGTAACATGACTGGGTCACTTTCATAAGTCCCTCAATTCCCTCCTTGTCTCAGAATCCCACTTGCTATTTGTCCCACTTAGATGTTTATAATCAAATAACATATAAAAATATTTTAGTGCTTTCTTCAAAATACTCATCATGTTATACTGCTTCTAAACTCTGTAATTTTTAAGGAATAATCAAAAATAAGAATGGTCTTCTTTTCAGTCATTTTAAGAATGGTAAGGTACATTTTGTGACAAAAGTTTTCTGTGTAACCCTGGCCATTGTGGACTAGCTGTGTAGACCATGGTGATTTCAAACTCACAAAGATCCTCTTGTCTATGCCTCCCAAGAGCTGAGATTAAAGATATGTGCCACCACCTCCAAAAATCTTGCCTCAAAAAACAAATAATTTTAATAATAGAAATAATAATAAGATACATTACTTAATGGTTTACTAAAGGCAAAATTTGGGAAGAGATAGGTGGAGTCATGATATGGCCTACATTTATCTACATTCCTTCTATTCAAGTGTAATCTTTTGTGCTACAGAGATAGCACAAAACCAGAAACTGTTTCTTGGATTTGTTATAGGAAAGCATACCCTCTCTCAGAATGAAGAGACTCTCTTGGGTTTCTGCCTTCAGTTTTCAGTAATTATAAACCTTTAGCACAAGAGGAATTTTATATTGTTAAAAATCTTCAGTTCAGAAAATCTTTGAAACTATGATAAAAAAAAAAAGTGTGGGTTCTGTTTGGCTAGAAACCAAGAATTTTGAAACAATATGTAGCATGTTAAACTTCTTCATTTATCAAATACCCCATCAAAGAATCAATGAAAGCCATGTATTTTCACGTCTCAGATATAGATTTTGCTTGAACTGAAAAATAATAAATGCTAGATGGATATTCTAAAGTATAAAATAAAATAGGAGGGTTACTATCCACTGATAAAAGTTCTTTCACAAAATTTTTATATACAATTAATATATTTACACCCCCATAGCATTACCTTGAATACCTAGTGAACAAGATATAATTACTGCAAAAGATTTATAGGTTTTCAAGCTCAAGACATCTGGCTTTTTGATAACATTCTACAAACACAATCTTCTCATTTAGAAATACATTCCACTGTGACAATATTGTGTGTCTCGACAATTTCTTCACTGAATAAAATTATTACCAAATAATTCATAAGATAAATATGAGAATACAATCCCATAAACAGTAGAAATAACATACATGCTATTATTCACATGGATTCAGCATCATACTTAAAGCCCTGTATATAAAAATGTTCTTCTATTATTGGCATAAATAGTCTTAATAAGGTGTCAGAAATCCTTACTTCTAAGATAGAATTGTCATCAAATCATCTGTTCATTTTCCCTTTGGAAGTAATATTTCCAGATGCTGCATGTACTATATTCACCTGAATAGCTCATGAAATCATTACTTATTTTCTAATACCATTCTTATTCCTATAGTAAGAAGTAGAAGCAGAGAAAAGACTTACCTGTATTCTAGAGACTGCTAATTCAGAGCAGTTAACATATAAGGTTAATGCATTATTTTTTTGACAGTACACAGTAGGTATTCCACAGAAGACTGTTAACATATTGGAAAGACTGACCTTTATTACTTCCAGGTATATAAATATGAAAGACTTTTTCTAAGGCATGCCTGACCCACTTTATAAGAATTGTTGGTGTATATTATTTATATGGCTCCAGAGAACAATAGAAGTTCAATAAGATCTAAACATTGACTCTAAACCTATAGGATTTTATTAATGTCAGAGGAAAGGTGCTTCCTCTGCAAAGTAGAAACATTGTGTAAATAGCTTTGATGCTGATATTAGGAGGCATCTGGAGATGCATGCTGCTGTGAAGGTGCTTGGAACACTCTGCCCCAGCTACTTCTTTGGGAAGCAGCATATGCTAATTATAAATAATTCATCTATTCATTAAATTGGGTGCCCTAAGTATCCCTGAATAAAAATTGTTAATCCTGGGTTATTTAATCAAGTAAATACTCATCACAATACATAATGCTGATCACTTTCCAAAATGTTGGCATTTTTATCTTAAGATGAAAATTCAGCTTTTTCTTCTTCACATACTTTTCTCCTGACAGTTGAAGGTTTCAGTCAGATTTTTACATAATCTTGAAAGTGAATATTTTAAACATTTTTAAAAATAGGATAAATAGAATAATTTTCTCCTCAAAATAATTTAAATTATTTTTGTGAAAATAGATTTTATTCTTCCACATTTATTGAGTCTCTGAACATTTATCTACCCATTATAATCACAGCAAAGAGGGACAAGAGTATATTTTCTAAAACATGATTCAAACACGAGTTAATTTTAAGCCAACAATGAATGTGTTCTTGATATCTTTATAACTTAATTTGTAAAATAAAACATAAATTAAATTACACCCCAAGCTAGTGAAAGGACAAAGCATATTTAGGAAATTTTATGTTCCTCAATTAATTTAGACATGTTGCTTTAAAAATACAAATGCTCATGGAATCCATTCTGTTGGACACAGCACAGGTCTGTAGCACTATGCATCTATCACACCTTACAGATAGCCAAATATACTGAAACTAAACTAATTGAAATTAGTACATTTTAATTTACATGTTGGACCTTTCCACATTACCTGTAATGAGGTGAAGGGTTGCCTCTTGCTTCACAATTTAAAGTAATTTTTTTATCCTCTGAACCAACGGGGAAAACACTGTTGCTAGGCTCTTTGATAAACACGGGGCCTTGTAAAAGAAGTTCACCTGTGTGGATAGGGGAATAAAAAGTAATAATAATGAATGAAAGCTGTTACAAATTATACAGTCTAGAGTTGAACATGAAAAGTAGCAACTATCATTTACTCTTCCCTGCTCCTACTGCCTACCAAGTAACATGCTGTGTGAGCATTGTGACTACCTTGGTAAAAGAGCACCTACCTGTCCATCATTTCAACAGTGAGTGAATCCCCTAACCCACCTCCCCAAGAAGCAGGAAACCATAAGAAGCAGCACAGATTAATAAATACCACTTCAGTCTGTAAATAAAGCTATAGTGTTTACGTTCCACAACAATGCCCATACACTATACATGCATGTTCTTTGGAGAATAAATTGATTATTTGAAATCTTGTTTTGTTATAACTCTTTTTGTGAGACTAAAGCTGAAATGGAAACCCATCACTTTTCTCATAACATTTGAAGAACAGGCACAGTTCAAGGCTCTCCATGTTATGTTATTTTGCCACTGTCAATGAAAAAATACCCAGTGTTCACTGGGATTTTCATTTTCTTTATAGTCAATGACATAAAAAAATATAAAAATGATCAAGTGTCTCTCAATAAGTTTTCCTACTTTAGAATTGGAATATTTTCTGAAGATAATTGGCACATTCACACACACAAAAACAAAACTCTCTCTAATTGTACTAGGTGTTGGGAATGGAGAGAGAAAATGTTATCACGAAACAGTTATGCAATTGAATTGTGTAACCATTGTTAGAACACTTATACAAACAAATTCACAGAGACAGCTTTGAAAAAGCAACTCTTCACTCCCTGACTTGGAATGCTCTGCAGAATGGAAGAGAAGCTTTACTGAAACAAAGAGGGTAAAATGAACAAAGTGAAGACTGAGTGTCCATGATATGTGAGACAAAGAAAATGGGATTGAATAGTTTCAAAAGCCTCTGCAAGGAAGAACTTACATTTTTATACACTTCAAAATAGTAACAGCACAAATAGAAATATTTGTCACAACAATGTAAATCATAAACTCACAACATGAAAACCACAGTGATCATTGAGCTTCAGGGTAAATCTTAAGTGGCCAGATATGTTTTTTAGTTGTTAAGCTGTTCTAAATGTGAGGACCACCGTTCTGTCCTGAGTATAAATGAAAAAAGAAAGGCCTCAGCATGGTTTAGTGACATAGGCCTATTTATCTCCCATTTCAGAATGCCAGTGTCCAGTATAGGAGAAGTCACTTCAGGACTCATGTAAAGAGAAATCCTTGACCTTTATGTAAAGTATTTGTCAATGTCCTAATTCTAGGAATGGCCCTAGGCTTCTGTGAGATAACACATGACAGCTAATCAGTGAGTTTTTGTTTGAGGTGGATGTACTAGTTACTTTTCAGATTGTGTGATAAAATACTTTTTGACTAGGAAATAAAATGTTTACTTTGGCTAATGGCACTTGGAAGACAAGAGTCCATCCTGATGGAGAAGCACTGCAACAATGTTGTCCAGGGCAGGAAGTTGAGGGAGATCACATTCTCATTCACAAGCACAAATCACAGAGAGTGAACTGGTTATAGTAAATTCTACCTCCAGGGATGTACTACTAGTAAGACCACACCTTCTAAACCTTTCCCAAAAGTGTTTCCTATTAGGGACCAAATGTTCAAAAATCTGAGCCTCCCAGAAGACATTCTTATCCAAACCACTAAATCTGAATAACTGTACTATATCTGTGAGTCGGACTAGACAAGATCTTTGTTGGATAATGGCTGCATCAGAAAGATCAAACGTGATTATGCATGAAAGATTTGATTCTTAGGAAATCAAACTGACCAGGAGACTGAATTCAGCCATTTATGTAATCATTAGTCAGACAAGCATATCAAGGCCTTAAAGCCACTCATAATACTACATCTAAGTATTCCTGCTGACACTATGACTTAGTTCAAGAAAATGAAGTACACTAATGGGAAAGAGATACAAGATAGATTCTGAAAGATTCTAATGGTAAAGAGTTATTTTATTCAAGATGTATTATTTTAACATAGACAACGTGCAATATACAGGCATACAACCAACAAAGAAATCTTAGCATAAGACACATAGTCACTACCTGTACACTACACATAGTGCCAATTTTTAAATTTGCCACATTTTCAAGTTTACTGTGGTACAGAAGTGACAAGATTTAGTAGAAATCATAACTGGAATTCTGGAATAAAGCTGAACTTGAATATAAAGTCTCATTTTGAGGTACAAGTATGATCCCAACTTTAAATAATTTATACTCTATCTCATTCTTATGCCAAGATCTTCACTGGAATGATGTATTGGAGTGTTTTCAACTTGCAATCAGTTTACTAGTGCACCATGTCACTCAGCGTAGGTCAAAAGATACTTGTGTGTTTATAAATAATCTAGTCACTAATATACTACAGCACCTAGAACATGGCATACCTTGGACACTAATCTGTCATATGTAATGCAATTCAAGTGAATTGTTCATATTTGTCATGCATTGGGAAAATCCCATTTTAAAAATGAGTGGTTGTTAAAATAAGATTTAAGTCCCAGTCTTACCTACCCACCTTGGATATTGTTTGGCTTCAAGCCAGTGAGGCATAGAGAGGCTAAGTCACCCCAGGAAAGGCAACACAGATTGTCCGTGAGAGACTTGGTATCAAATACCAATTTTCAAGGCTTTGCTTTGAGTCTATTTCCCAGAAAACACTGTCCTAAAAAGTCAGGCAAAAATTAGTGCTTAGCCTGCTTTTTCAATTTCAGTATTTTAAGGTGACCCTGGAATTAACAACTTGTAGAACACAACCATCGTGTATGAAATTTACAGATCACAAAGGCATTTAAGACTATCAGCAGCCACATGGAAGCTTTCAAATCTTTAAAAGTAAGTAGAAATTAATCATGAAATTTGACAGGTCACTACATCTTTTATGCTCAGAAAAAAGACAAAAACTACTCAGTCTTGGTGCATTTTAATGAAATAAGTGTTGAGAGATGCTGTTCTAATCTTTTCCTAGCAACATAAACTAAAAAGAAGCAGATACCGGCCTTTGATAAACATTAAGGAATGATGAAACTTCTTCAAAATGAACTTTGATCCTCAAAAGGATATATCCTTTATCCACATGGATACTTAACAATCTACATGAACCTGATGTGAAACAGAAGGTAGCCTCTTGCCTAATTAAACATATTCAATGTAACACTTAGATTGATGTTGATCTTGAAACTTTGTGACAGGGACGTTCTTTAAATAAGCTTCATTTTAGCTTTACAACTTAAAGGATATATAACACTGCTGAATAGGAAGGACAAAGAAGTCTAAAAGTCTTAAGGTGTTCTCTTTCTGTGCCCCAGATCCCTGTCATAGGCAACTGGACGTAACTGTCTTTGAATATAAAAATACTTTATGGACTCCTAAGTTAATGTCATGTAAAAGATCAAACTTTCCCTGATCAATTCTAATGGTCACATGTCATACAATTTTTATGAAGAATGACAAAAAGAAACAGGCAAGGGATTTCATGCTGTTGCTTTTCCTTCACTATAATAAGTAAAGTCTCTCAAAGAGAGTTGATACTACCTTTTAAATTCCTGGGGGAAAAGAAAGCACATCCCACTTCTCCCCTGCTAATTTTTTAATCTTATCTAAATGAGAAGAAAATAAAAGGTAGTAGAGCACTTTGAAATGAAGATATAAAATCCCAAAAGAAATCAGGGAAGCAACACTACTTAAGGCAGAATTCAAGAGAAATGCATCAAAATTGGACTATTCCATTTACTTTCTATATTCCAGATCTCAACAGAATGATTACTGGCTTTGGTTAATGAAAGTAAAATGACATGTTGTAAATTAGATGAGAGGTATTCTGGGCCACATTATTTTACAGAAGAAAAATTAAGGATGAAGGTAGTTTTGGGATGTAAGACACTCTCTATTTGGATAATAGTAGTGTAAAGTTAAAAAAAAAAAGAAATGACCAAAATATACTACTACATATTACATCAAAGTTATAGAAGGATATGATTGTCTCATATAATTCATGTCTATGATATATAATTGAATGTAAGATGCATGCAGCATGTGAAAAAGCTACTCAGGATGGACAAGGTCTTACATTCAACTGGCCTCTGGCATGTGCTATGTCCAAATTCTGATACTATAAGCCTAAGAGCAAGGTGGCATCACGGGTGGCTTCTTGTAAGAGCCATGAAGAAAAGAAAGTCTGTATCTCTACTTCACGTTGTATATAATACTCTTCTTTACGACTTTTCTTATTTTCTCTGTGTGTCCCTCTCTGTAGGCCCAAACCTTCCCCTTTTGGTGGGACATTATTTGTGATGATTGGATAACAACCTCACAACCTGACCATAATGACTGATATGAAGAACAATACCATTTGGCAAGAAGGTCCCATTAGTGGGTACTAATGGTGAGTGCTTTTTATACATTGTAGACAAAGGAACAGGAAGTTCTAGTACATGACAGAGAACAGATTAGATTTAACCACAGTTTTAAAAAAGAGGGTAGAGGTGTGGTGGGAGTGGTATTTTGTTGTCTTTAAGTTGAAAAAATCTTGTACTGATTACTCTTTATTTTTTATAAAGAATCTGTCAAATCAGAAGAGAGTGATGGGAACTGGCAGCATCTTTTAGATACTATTAAGGAGATACACATATGTGTGTACATTTAGGTGCATACAAATATATACATGTATATATATATATATACATATACATATGAGCACATGTATTTAAGATATATACTTTAACCAAAACAGAAGAAGAAAAAGAAATGGCAAGGCAGAGCATTTAAGGTGAGAACAATGGAAAGGAAAGGAAAATGCTTTTCAGGATTAACCTATGTGTCTACTCACATCTGGAAATATTAGAAAGCAATTAGGTTAATGGAAAAGTGCTGTAGTGTGTACAACAGTTCACAAACTTGGCACCAAGAGAAAGCAGTGACTCTTTCTAAACTGCTAAATTAACTGTCTAGTACCTCAATCTTTATGTCCTTCTCTGTCCATCATCATGAAGACACAAAACACATACAGAATAACATTTTACAGTTAGGGAGTGGGAATCAAAAAAGACTAATTAAGAAGCTTCACAAATTATAGAAATTAGTGTTCAAATAAAAGTATGCATTTTTGATGTATGACTCCTTTTTTTAAATTAAGAATCGCTTCAATCTTTTAAACCCAAGTTTTCTTAAATAAACAAAACAATACCAAGCCACTAAAAACCTTGTATTCATATTCATTTACACTAAGGATACAAACTTGGATGCTGGTTGTCTGCTCTAGTAACGTAATGAAAGGTCTCATCTCATCTGTTGCTATAGAGTGATATTCAATCTGAACAACAGTGATGTAGAGTTAAAGAAACTGGAAGACTTCTGAAAATGCCCATCATAGTATTATTTTAATTCAATAGCTATTTCTGACTGTGAGGTTCTTTACAATTGAGAGCAAAGAATGGTAATCAATGTAGAGTTATATTGTAAGATATAAATAATGAATTTCAGGGACATTAGATTGAGAAGAAATAGTTGACGCTTTTGTAAACTTAAACATTTTTAAAGTAGGCTGTGACTTTATTTAAATTTGTGCTATTGTATTATAAATGTGATTTCCAGTGTTTCAGATCCCCTGACACCTTCCTACAATTCCCAGAATAGAATTATTCCTCTCTTGCTGGATGATTTTCCAGCAATTTTAACAACAACAAAAGTATGGTATTGTCAGTTGTATAATCTTTATGATACACCAGGAGAACATAATCAATGGGCTTTAGTCAATGTATAAAAAAGGGAACAGCACTTGAGAAAGTGCTCAACATCTTTAGCCATCAGAGAAATGCAAATCAAAACAACTTTGAGATACCACCTTATACCTGTCAGATTGGCTAAGATAAAAGACACAGCTGGCAGCCTATGCTGGAGAGGATGTGAAGCAAAGGGAATACTCCTCCATTGTTGGTGGGAGTGTAAACTTGTTCAGCTACTCTGGAATGCAGTTTGGCGGTTTCTCAGAAAACTGAGAATCAATCTCCCCAAGGATTCAGCAATACCAATACTAGGCATATACCCTGAAGTTGCACATTTGCACTCCAAAGGCATTAGCTCAACTATGTTCATAGCACTATTATTCATAATAGCAAGAACCTCGAAACAACCTAGATGCCCCTCAAATGAAGAATGAATTAACAAACATTGGTACATCTACACAATGGAGTATTACTCAGCAGTAAGAAAAAAAAAATGATATCCTAAAATTTGCAGGCAAATGGACAGATTTGGAGTAAATCCTCCTGAGCAAGGTATCACAAAACCAGAAAGATAAGTAAGAGATGTACTCACTCATTAGTGGACTCTAAACAAAAAAGCAAAAAGCAAAGCATGTCCAAGGTGGAAACCACAAACACTGAACAGCTTGGGATCGGAAACACCTTGGACCAGTACCTTGAATCCCACTCTTTCCAGAGGAACACCTGACTCAGTCTTGATGTTGGGGTGAGGAAAGCAGATCTGCCAGGATTGGATGCTGAACTAAACCACATTGGGACTTTCTGACCTCCTGTCCTTGCTGGGGAGGAGATAAAGAGATGTGGAGAAGAGAGAATGACTGGAAGGGGTGGAGGGGAGGGAGCTTGAACAGGGATATACACAGATAAAAAATATGACTTTATTCATAATAAGTAAATAAATAAATAAATAATTAAATTTTTAAAAAATGGAACAAAACTCTCACTCTCATTCATATTATACCAGCCTTCATTGAGGATCTTTGAAATGCTCATCACAAGAGTCTCTCATCATGGGAAAAGTTTATTTAATCAGCTCCTCTTGAAACATTAGTGTCTTACTGTCAAAGATTTTAATAGAGTTGATTATATTTTAAGATTTTTTTTCAACAATTTTAGGTCAAAAGCTTTGTGACCTTACATACTATTCCCTAAATGTATTTTAGAAATAGTGTTTTATATCAGACTCTAGTTCCTGGTCACTGTTTCTGTGAAAACATAACCATACAGAAAAAAAAAATCCTATTATAAATTGCTTGTGATAGAGAAATGATTAAGAGGACATTCTATGTGAGGGTTACATTTTGCTGTATTTCTGCAGCTATAAGCCATACTACAAAGAAATATCATCTCAATCTAATGGAAGCCAGTGTTTTGTTTGTAATGGTATAACTGTCCAAATGCTTAAATGTCAGCGCTCTCCTGTGTGTGTCGGAAGTATACATGCATGTGCACATGGAGGACAGAACAATGTATCTGATGTCCTGCTCTGTCATTCTCTTTCTCCTCTCAGACAAGGTCTCTCAATAATCCTAACTGTCCTGACTGTGCCCACCCTAACATTGAGTCTTCAGGTGCATTTATACACAGCCACACCTGGATTGTAACTTAGTTTTCTAAGAGTGCTTTCATCTGACATCAGATCGTTATATGCATACAGGGAGCACTCCTACCTGATGAAACATTTTTCTAGACTTGAAATGAAATTACTTTCCTCATATCACTCTGTCAGTCACCAACAGATATCTGTGTTTATATATTTTCTAATCCTGAGGAGGATTAAACTCTGTCCTATTGGATAGGATGAAAATATGAGAAAAAAATTATATGAAAAGCAGACTTTCCCAAACTGTGTCTGCAATTAATCAGAAGGCAGATGTTCCAAATGCACAGACACACCTGTGTCTAAGTTTTTAAGTGACCTGTTCTAATACAATATTAATTTATATGCAATGAAACACAAAGCTCATAAAATACTTTTCCTGAAATAATACAAATCCAGTAATTGTTTTTCTTTTTATTTGAACTCACTTTATTCTCCTCCATACAGTTTGATTGATCTTTCTCTATTTCTTTTTTTTTTTTTTTTTTTTTTTTTAAAACTTTATTTATTTATTATTTATTTATTTGCCTTGGTGTTTGCCTGGAACTGGAACTACAGACAGTTGTTAGCTGCCATGTGGGTGCTGGGAATCGAACCCGGGTCCTCTGGAAGAGCAGACGGTGCTCTTAACCGCTGAGCCATCTCTCCAGCCCCCTTTCTCTATTTCTTAATGATAGCAAAGGAGGAGTGAACTGTGGGTGTGAGGGGGAGTGAGATGAGAAAATGGGAGGAGGTGAGGGAGGGCAAACTGAAGTCAGGATAGAAAATAAAGGAATAAATTTAATTAATAAAATATAAAATAAATATCACTGTTTACCAATATGTTCTTTATTATTTATGTAATGTGTGTGTGTGTTTGTCTGTGTGTTTGTGTGTGATGTTTGCTCACATGTATGTGTGTACATCTATGGCATGTATAGATGTCAAAGGACATTAGGCACTGTACTTTATCACTATCTGTGTTAATCTTTAGAGACAAGGTCCCTCGATGAACTCTGAGCTACAATTTGGAAAGCCTCATGAATCTTCCTGCCTTAAGTCTCTACAATTCTAGGGTTACAGGTGAATGTGAAACACATCTGTTGCTGAAATCTGAATTCAAGTGCTCAAACAGTCTTACTCATTCAACAATTTCTCTAGCACTTTTCTTGATACCTTCTCGTTCTCAGTTTGAGACTCACTGGTTCAGACACATGCTTTTTTTTGCCTACAGGATTGCTGGTTATTAATATTTTTACAAGGGTGGGTGATATTGCAAGGAATTTTCTATGTTGATTTATAATAAAGTAAATTATGGTGATGAATAAAAATATTAAGCCATCTATAAGTTTAAAATGGTCTTATAGGTCCCAAAATACAAGAATTGTGTCTTAAACCATTAGCCTGCTGTCTCTTGGGCACTCTTAGGAAGAAAAAGAAGAAATGTTGTGGGTTCTCACAAAGCTGACACATAAAGAAAGAGATGAATGCCTTGGAGCTGTGGAGAGCACACTGAATAAAGAGCGGTCCCTGGGGAACTATGGGACAAAGAGCTAGGCCCTGGAAGGGTAGACAACTGTTGATTAGCATGGGCAGTATGTAGAGCTTCCAGGGATGGGATCAGACTGTGTTCCTGTAAATGGGCTGGCACCTTGGGGCCCATTCCCTGCAGAGGGGTGCCTAACTCAGCCTTGATATTGGGATGAAAAAATCTGGACCTGCCTGGAGTGAATGCACCATGCTAAGATCACTCACCTTGGGACTTCCTGCCCGTTTAGGGGAGGGGATAAAGGGACTGCATGGGGGGGAGGTTGAAGGCAGACTGAGAGGAACTGGGAATAGGGAAGGATGTGTAAGCGGGGGAATACATGGAAAAAAGAAATACATTTTGCTTTAATTCTCAATTCTGCACAATGTTCTCTCTTCAATATGTTCTTGGTTGATGAACATGCATGTTCTCATGCATCAGTATTGCTCATTGTGCTCATTGCTCATGTTAGATACTGCATTTAGTTACATATCCAACTTCAAGCCACACAAAGCTACCCAAGCAAAACTGGCATTTAAAAAAATTGTATTTTTTTTTAATTTTGGCACAGATTATAAGTAATTGATCTTTGGAGCTACAATGAAAATTTAGTTAGAAGCTTGATATACTTTCCACTTCTGGAGAGTCTTTGGGCAATAATTTATAGGCAAAATAAGAAGTGTGAGATGAGCCTGGGAAGTTCTAATTGGCATTATCACATGTTACCATTCAGAGACATTTTCTTTTTCTGTGAACACTTAGATAGCTGTCTATAAATTTTAAAACTCACAACATATTTATTACTATATACTATCATCATTTTTATTTTTATTTTTTGACTTACCTGGCCCATCTCCAGGCTTTATGCCTGCAGAAGATAGTAACCATATTTAATAAGCATAGCTAGTTACATATCTAAAAGCTTTATATTAGAAATATTGGTTAATTGTCATTAGATTGGAAGTCAGCCAATGTGTCAGCAAGTGTGTGTTACAGCATCATTACAAATTATTTCATCTGGTCCAAGACTGACCAGAAACTTTCAGAACACAACTCTAAGCAAATACTATGCTTTTAACAAATATAAGTCTTACACTATAAAATAATTCATGATAAAAAAATTATCTTCCTGTATAAAAAAGCTAATTCAATGCCATATATATGGCCCTTTAAAAACTAAGAAGGGAAAAGAAAATGTAATATACTTAGAGAGTTATCTGCAGTTATTAGTTAATTGCTTCTGTCTGGCAGTTTTCAGCCTCTGTGTCATGCACACCCAATCCAGTCCCCTCTGAGTATTGAAAATAGTGCACTCCACAAGAGTGGCTTTGCTGGAACACATACATAACAGCACTCCCAAAAGCAACAGCACTTCACTAGTAATCTACTGCAGAACAGAGTGCTGATGCAGAGCCCCATTTCTGCGTTTTAATGACTTGCTTGAAAGTAGCAGCTGCCCTTGCCATTAAAACAAACCAGAATGTGAGAGGCTGCAATTCTCTGCTGGGCTGCTCCAGTAGGCAGACCTTGAAGGAAGTCTGCTGTGGCTTTTTACTTTCTAAAAGTGAAATAAACACAAAGGTCTTGAAAAATACACTGAAACATTAAGAAATCAATTACAAGAACCGTAAATTTAGTTTAAAAGTAACAGACATCCAATCCACCTTTAATGACTTATTTTATAAATTGATTATTCCATAGCTGTGCTCAATGAAATGCAGTATTGTGCACTACTTACCTTCTCTAACAAACTGTTCCTGGATCTCCCCAAACAGGTCCCACTCCCTATTCATGTCCTCTTCATTTGTGATGTACAATTATGTGCATGTATGGGTGCTATTAATTGAAGTGTGGGCAACTATTCCCTATCTGGTGTTCATAGCCCTTATGCAATTCTTACTTCAGGGTAAATGCTCTGAAGGTAGGGTAAAATACCCATATCCAAACTAATAAACTGGCTGCCTTGACATTTTTCTGTTGTCTCTTTTTATTTATTCATTTAATTAATTTTATGTGTGTGGGTGGTTTGTCTATTTGTATGTCTGTCCACAATGTGCTTGTAGCACTATAATGGCCAATTAAGGAGGGAAAAGGGCATGAGATTCCCTGAAACTAGAGTTACAGAAGGTTTAAACTGTCCATCTGTGTGCTAGGAATTGAATTCCAGTCTTCTGTAAGAGCATAAAGTACTTCAAACCTGCTGAGGAATCTCTCTACCCCCGATATTGGTTTTTGTTTTTTGTTCTTTGCTTTTTTTATTCTTTTTAATCGTAGGACTTGCTCTTTGAATGCTATACTGTTCTTAAAGATGTTCTTCAAATCTGAAATTCCATAATTAAAAGATAAAAAAGGTATCAGCAGTATATAGAAACTGATTTGCAGAGGTACAATTTTAGGGCAGTGGGCCATATTTATCCTAAGACTTGGATTTGGTTTATAGAGTGTCCATTTTACCATTTGAAGATACTGGTCACAAAGTCTAAACTAGGTTTTGAAACAAGAAATAAGCAGTCTTCAACTCACCAGGTTGAAAGGTACTATTGACTTCTACAGAACTAGGCCCTACAGAGAGTGTGGATATCATAGAGCCATTTACCTGAAATGACCAAGGAAACAACTATCTTTATTAAATAAAAGTTACCTTGGGCTGATTTATTCTGTTTTATGCCTGAAATGTTTTGTTTCTTATTTTTTTCAAGAACAAGATCTGTTTTGAATGTAAGGGTCAAAATAATACAACTTTATAGAAATTCAGTTCAATAAGGAAGATTACATATCCCAGAGCCTCAGTTTTATTGTTTTAATTTGAATGCATGCTATATTGTTTATTCTTCAATCTTTGTCCTGTGTGTGCTATCCAAGAATAGTTAAAAATATCTTGAAATTGAAAACATGATAAATATTTCATTCAAAAAGTTCTCCAAAGTATATAGTCATGCTTTATTATAAGTGTTGAAAATTTATGTAATGGCCTTTGAAACTCAGACATATGTCCAGAGTGGAATAGAAGAAGGAGAAGAATATCAGCTAAAGGCACAGATAATTTATTCAATAAAATCATAGAATAAAACGTTCCCAACGTAAAGAAGGAAATGTCTATACAGAAATAAAAAGCTTACAGGAACCAGATAAATTTAACCCTCTCCAAAAAATCCACTTGCCACATAACAAACAAGCTACAAAATATATAGAACACAGAAAAAATTTTAAGAGCTGCAAAAGTAAAGGGCCACATTATCGATAAGGACAGACTCATCAGAATAATACCTGACTATTCAATGGAAATAATGAAAGTGAGAAGGTCCTGGTCAGAAGTTATACAGACACTAAAAGACCATGGCTGCCAACCTAGACTGCTATACCCAGTAAAATTATCAATCACAATAGATGGAGTAAACAAGACATTTCATGACAAACTCAGACTTAAACAATACCTATCTGTAAATCCGGCCCTTTAGAAAGCATTAGAGGGAAAACTCCATCCTAAGGATCTGAGATACACACATGAAACCACAAGTGACAATCCCACTGAAGAAAAGCCCAAAGAAAGGAAATACATAGAAGCTACCACCAAAAATAACAGAAAATATCAATAGTGGTCACAAATACCCCTTGATATTAATGGGCTCAATTCACCTATAAAAAGACACACACTGACACGATGAATACAAAAAACGAAGCCATCCATCTGCTGTATACAAGAAACACACCTCAAACTTAAAGACAGGCAATAGCTCAGAGTAATGAGTTGAAAAAAGGTTTTCCAATCAAATGGCCCCCCAAAACAAGCTGGTGCTGCCATGCTAATATCAAACAAAGTAGACTTCAAACTAAAATCAATGAAAATGGACCAGGATGGACATTACTTATACATCTCAGGAAAAATTGGTGAAGATGAAATTTCAATCCCAAATAATTATGTTCCTAATAAAAGGGCAACAATCTATGTAAAAGAAACAATATTAAAGCACAAATACCACATCAATTCTCATACCCTAATAGTAGGAGACTTCAATACCCCACTTTCACCCTTTGGTAGGTCAAACCAAAGAGACTCAGCAGAGAAATAATGAGTCTAACAGAGGTTGTGATGCAAATGGACTTAATAGATATTTACAGAAGCTTCCACCCAAACACAAAAGAATATACATATTTCTCAGGACCAAATGGAACTTTCTCTAAAACTGAACACATAATTGGTCATAAAGCAAAAGTCAATAGACAAAAAAAATTGAAATAATTCCTTGTATCATCAGAACACCAGGGACTAAAGTTAGAGTTCAACAACATCAAAAAAAATCACAGAAAGCTTTACAATTCATAGAAACTAAATGTCACTCAACTGAACCACCTCTGGGTCAAGGAAGAAATTAAGAAAGAATTCAAAATCTTGCAAGAATGTAATGAAAAAGAATCCACAATATACCCAAACTTATGGGACACAACGAAATCAGTCTTAGGAGGAAAATTCATAGCACTCGATGCTTATATGAAAAACCTAGAGAAATACCACACTAGAGAACTAACCACACAGCTGAAAATCTTAGAACAATTAGAAGCAAACTCACCTAGAAGGAGTAGACAGCAGAAAATAATCAAACTTAGAGCTGAAATCAATACAATTGAAACAGAAAGAACAACACAAAGAATCAAGGAATCAAAGAGTTGGTTGTTTGAGAAAGTCAAAAAGATAGATAAAGCCTTATCCAAATTAATCAAAAGGCAGAGAGTATCCAAATCAACAAAATCAGAAATGAAAAGGGGACATAACAACAGACCCCCAGGAAATCCAGAGTATTACCAAGTCATACTTCAAAAATCTATATTCCACAAAAATGGAAAACCTAGAAGAAATAGACTGCTTTTTGGACAGCTACCATTTACAAAAATTAAATCAAGATCAGATGAAATACCTAACAGACCTATAACCCTAAAGGAAATTGAAGCTGTCATTAAAAACATCCCAAGTAAAAAAAGTCCCAGTCCAGATGGTTTCAGTGCAGAGTTCTACCAGACATTCAAAGATGATCTATTACCAATACTCCTCAAACTGTTTCACACAATAGGAATTGAAGGAATATTGCCAAACTCATTTATGAAGCCAAAATTAACCTAATAGCCAAGCCACTCAAAGATGTAAGAAAGAAGGAAAATTACAGACCCATTACCCTCATGAATATTGATGCTAAAGTTCTCAACAAAATTCTAGCAATCAGTATATGACAACATATAAAAAATATCATCCACCACGATCAAGTCGGCTTCATCCCAGAAATGCAGGGATGGTTCAACATACAAAAAAATCATAAATGCCATCCAACATATAAACAAACTGAAGGAAAAAAAACTACATGATCTTATCCATACACGCTGAAAAAGCCTTTGACAAAATCCAACTCTGCTTTATGATAAAAGTCCTAGAGAGATCAGGAATACAGGGAAAATACCTAAATTTAATAAAAGTGAATTACAAGAAGCCAATGACCAACATCAAACTAAATGGAGAAATATTCAAAGCAATCCCACTAAAATTAACCAAAGAAGTAACAGATATGTTTGACAAAAAATTTCAATCACTGAAGAATGAAATTGAAGGGAATATAAGAAAATGGAAAGATCTCCCATGTTCCTGGATAGGATCAACATAGTAAAACTGAAAATCTTACCAAAAGCAATCTACAGTTTCAATGTTCTTCCCATCAAAATCCCAACACAATTTATTACAGACATTGAAAGAATAATTCTCAACTTCATTTGGAATAACAAGAAAGCTCAACTATGATCATAGCATCATTATTCGTAATAGCAAGAACCTGGAAACAGTCTAGATGCCCATCAACTGAAGAATGGATTAACAAACTGTGGTACATCTACACAGTGGAATACTACTCAGCAGTGAGAAAAAAATGATATCCTAAAATATGCAGGCAAATGGATGGATTTGGAGAATATCCTCCTGGACGAGGTCTCACAAACTCAGAAAGATAAACAGGGGATGTACTCACTCATTGGTGGATTTTAAACAAAACAAGCATAGCATGGCCAAGATGCAAACCACAACCACTGAACATCTTGGAATCAGAAAGACCTTGGACTGGCTCTTAGGAGCCCATTCCCTCCAGAGGAACACCTGACCCAGTCTTGATGTTTGGATGAGAAAAGCAGATCTGCCCTGTGTGGATGTTGAACTAAGCCACCTTGTGACCTTGTGACCTCCTACCTTTGCTAGGGAGGAGATAAGGAGATGAGGAGAAGAGAGAGTTACTGGGACAGATAGGAGGGGGATGGGAGTTTGAATAAGGGAATGCATTGATTAAAAAAATGAGATTTTATTCATAATAATTTTAATATATATATATCATATGAGTATGTCCCATGATTTTGGACAACAATGAATCAAAAGAATGATTGATATTTAGTGATATCTGAGCATTACATGAACTTCTAATATCCATTTCCATAAATCAAGTTTCTCTGGAGTTCATTTACACTCCTTTTTACTTGTTCCACATAAAACTTTTACAATAGAAGATTGAGTAGTTAATATAAAGGGTCAAAGTGGTTAAAAATGAAAATATGTATTATCTAAAATGTTCTGAAAAAAAATCTGTTAATCATTATTTGAAACCAACGGGTCTATTTCTATAAGCAATCATAATTTATATCAAAATAGATATGATTTTCACTCAGTATTTCTTTACCATTATGCTTGTTAGCCAATATCTTTGGGATCTTCAATTCTCAAATATAGAAATTATGTGACTAGAATGAGGTTTTTGATGCAAAGACTAGCAGTCTATTGTAGTGAAATAAATTAAATTTGGCATTAGTGCATATTTTTTGCTTAGTGTTGCATCAAATTTTGAATTATTTCTGAGAAAAGTAATTTATGAGAAAGTAGTGTAATAAATGACTTTATTCATCACAGCTCTGTATCTGTATGGCAAGAAAAATAGTACGTAATTGTGTTTTTCTTCTTGTGGTTGTAAACACTGGCACCTGTGTTCAGTTATCTACTTTAGTTTATACTTGTAAATATTATACCTAAGACAAAAGGTTGTTTTTAATTTGTAGAGGGTAAAATCTTTGTCAAAAATGTGTGTAGTGGTAATATTAATAAATCTACATGCATCAGTTCTCATTGGAAAAATTCTGCAGCAAGGATTAATTCCTTGCCTGGTGTTTACACCACTATTAAAACTCAATAAAATAAACAGGTAATAACTTTCAAAGATGTTAAAAGGATAAAAAATATATAGATTTTAATTATACTGTTATTAGCTAAATATTTTTTTCTTTTCTTCTAAAATAGGAATAATTCCTAAAATAAGAATAGTTTAAGGACATAGCATTATATATTCTCAACTCGTTATATGCCACAATGAAGAAAATTTTAGAAAGCCAGGTCTGGCCACATATATATGACAATGAATGATATATCTTAGGCAAAATCTGATGTGAACTCAGGAGTCTGTGTTCTAGGTTGTTCAACAGACAATGAGTCACATTGCTCCCATAACTACACTATGTTTATTGTTATTGCACTATATGTTTGTACATATTTAAACTTAAATATCACTTCCATATGTTATTAGTCTGAATGATTCTACTTTCCTATACATTTGGGAGTCAATTCAGTACTGTATGAACCTGCAAAGGGAGAGTCAGTAATAAAAATCTGGGAGCCTTACATCAAAAACTTAGAACTAATACAAAAGCACACATAAACACTGCCACAAAGCTTTGAAGCTTCTTAAGTGGCATATGAAATGGCTATTTGGAACATTGTCAGAACAGAATGAACCTTTTCTGTTGCCACTGTAAAACAAGAAAGTGGCATGCCTTGGATCTAGGTGCTATTTGATATATTAATTTTATTAATTAATTATAATTAATTAATTTATTAATTAATTATCTCTTTCCCATGGGTGACCTAATCATTGTCACAGTGACAGCAGGTAATCCAAAAGATATCTGGATGCCTTAATTTTCAATATTAGCAATCTTCTCCATTCTTTCTTGTATGAAAATTGGAGAAGCAAATAGAGAGCACATCTCTACAATTAATGATGTATAGATACCCACAACAATTTATAATGGCATAATCAACCAGCATGACCTTAAGTTATCAAACTGTGAATCTGTCCATATAAAAACCGTTAAAGATCAAAACTTTCAGGAATGCAATTTCATGAGTCTACACAGTGTGACAAAACCCTCATAAGCAACCCTTCATATCTTTCTATTGAATATCTCCCATGGCAAGATGTTGGGGGCTTTGGAGATCATATAACAGGTTCAAGGAAAAAAATTACTGCCCACTCTGCAACAAAAGCACATAAAAAAGATACTCATGAAAACTTGGAAATCAGATCAGTTTGAGAACATAGCAATTTCTCTCACTTTTATAAAATAATTAAATCACCACCATTACTATTAGAGTTAAAACACACTTTTTTTCTATTTAATTTATAACTAGTAATATGAGTTTTGTCTTAAAGATCCTGCTAAAACAAAGCATATTAAGCCCAGATGGTATAAAGGGAAAATAAATCCATATAGAGATAAGAGCTTAATTCCTTAGTTGTATGACAAAAGTCGACAAAGGGATAATAAGTTTAATGGTCAGATATAAAAATAGGATTTCTAATTTTTTATAATTTTAGATAATGTAAAGTTTTATTTTTCTTCTTTTTAAGTAAGGATTATTAATAATACAGTATTCCCAGAAAAGCACTATTTGCATTACATTTTTTTCAATAAGCAGAATAATAGATTTACCCAAGTTTTAATCTCATTTACCCAACTAACATAAGGAATCTCAGAAAATACAAAACTTCATGGAGGTTACACAGCAAAGTATTGAACATTGAATAAGTCACTGAAAAAATCAAAGAGGAAATAAAATCAGAGTATTAGATGAAATGAAAACATATTATACCAAATCCTCTGGGGTACAATAAATCTTATATTTTTAAATAATTGGTCTTTAAATTTTTGAGTAATAGTGGAATGTATCAGCAAAAATTACTTGGGCAATACATAGCATATGCTTACTGTTTCAAGAAGGAAAGATAAGTCAAGTATTCAAAGTAGCAATGAGGACAGCTTATCAAGATGAATTTCATCATAATATCAAGCGAATTTAATCCTTCATCTATGTTCAAACTTTTGACATAGATGTTACATTTTTACCTTCCAAGTTCAAACTCAAGTATCAAGCAACAGGATTAGCAAAATATGTTGTAATATTTTGAGTAAGTGTGCAATTTTTTATTTGTATCACAACTATCCTGTGGTGTATACAGACTGCAGGTCATGGTTGAATATATCTATAAACCACATAAAAAATACCACTCAGGCAGCTGCCTATTGAAGTTTTCTGATCTGAGAGCAGCTCCATCTGTAAGGATCAACCTCCCTTCTTTTTTTTTTTTTCCTTCTTTATTTTGTATTTATCAAGAAAAAAAAAACAGTAAAAAGAATTTAAAATGCGGAAGAGTTAACAATAACTATATAGAGGATAAGAATCATAAGCATGGCTTATCAAGGGTGGAAATACAAATAAGATTGCTACACATATATTTTCTTTGTGTTCATCTTTCGCTCTGAATTTTTTTTTCCATCCCTGTATATCCTTATTCAAGGTCTCTTCCCCCTCCCAACACATCTGGTCATTTTTCTTCTCTGCAACTCCCCATCCCCTCCCTGGGCAGGGAGCAGACAGTCCTATGGTCCCACTGACCCAATAATGCTTAGACCACCTAACACCTGTTAGATTGGCTGAGATAAAAGGCACAGATGACAGCCTATGCTGGAGAGGATGCGGAGCAAAGGGAACACTCCTCCATTGTTGGTGGGATTGTAAGCTAGTTCAGCGACTTTGGAATACAATATGGAGGTTTCTCAGAAAATTGAGAATCAATATCCCCAAGGACCCAGCAATACCACTTCTGGGTATATACCCTAAAGAGGCACATTCACACTCCAAAGGTATTAGCTCAACTATGTTCATAGCAGCATTATTTGTAATAGCAAGAACCTAGAAACAACCTAGATGTCCCTCAACTGAAGAATGGATTAACAAACTGTGGTACATCTACACAATGGAATACTATGCAGCAGTAAGAAAAAATGATATCCTAAAATTCACAGGCAAATGGAGGGATTTGGAGAACATTCTCCTGAGCGAAGTCTCACAAACTCAGAGAGATAAGCAGGGGATGTACTCACTCACTAGTGGTCTCTAAACAAACAAACAAGAAAAAAAGCCAAACATGCCCAAGAGGCAAACCACAACCACTGAACAGTTTGGGATCAGAAACACCCTGGACTGACCCTTCAAACCCCAGTCCAACTATAGGAACACCTGACTCACTCTTGAGGGAGGGGGGAAAGAACTGGATTTGGCCAGAAGTGGAAACTGATCAACTTCCCTTCTATAGGCTAAGCTGTTAAAAAGCTCTAATTCTGTTCATTTTGTTAAGATTGTTTACTTGGAAGCAATCAAAATTATTCCCAAAAATATTTTCAAAAGTCTGTTTCCTGATATTTCATTTTGTATATACATATACACCTAGGTCCATACATACACAAACCCAGACATACACACACACACACACACACACACACACACACAGAGAGAGAGAGAGGGGGGGGAGTGAGGAGAGAGATTTTATCTCAAATACATGCACAGAAAATTACATCTTACTTTACCTAGCATCAAATAATAGTCATTAAATACTTTGCTGCAAAAGTACCTGGAGCACACAGTATGTCTTAAAACAAAAACAAACAAACAAACAAAAAACTTTTATGTAACTTAAAGGCGCAGAATGAATGTTCAGTTCAGACAATCTGGAGAAAATTTCCTTGACACTTAGATCAAGCACTGATACAAACAAACCTCATTTCAGCACAGGTTTAAGAAATCGGGAGACCATAAGGATTCCAGCATGTGGCTTATTTCTATCTTGATACAAGGTGACAGAGTCTTGAGCTTGTTTTGCTTTTCAAGGATATATTGGCAGGTTGTTTGGCCAAAGAGTTGGTCATTATTTGCTCCTCAAGACTGTATAATTGGATGCGGCTATGGAATTATGGTCTTATACACTGTAAATATTGGTTTAATAAAATGCTGGTTGGCCAGAAGTTAGGCAGACAGGAAATACAAGCAAGAAAAATTTTAGGAAGAGGAAGAACAGAAGAGAGGCAAGCCAGAACAGAAAGTAATATGAGGATTCTACATTGAAAAAGAGGTACAAAGCCACATCGCTAAACATGAATAAGAATCATGGGTTAATTTAAGTGCAAGAATTAGCAAGTAATAAGCCTAATCCATAGGCTAAACACATTATAATTAATATAAGCCTTTGTGTGATTTTTGAAATAACTGTCTATAGAACTGGTTGAATGGGACTGAGAAAATTCCAATTGCAGGATGGTTTTCTGTGTAAGGTATAGCTACTGATTGTTTTGTGAATTAAGGAGGTGTTTAAATTTTTCTGTAATTGTAATTTGAACCAGGGTGTCCTGGAGAAGGGGAGGTCTTATTGTTGTTCTAGTTTTGGTATATAAATAACCTACTTCAGTAGTGACTGACAGCCCTCTGGACATGAAATTTTCTGTCTAGTCTAATTTCTTTCTATCTCTATAATTTCTTAATATACACTCCTCTATGGCAAGGACTGTGCAACAAGTTTGAACTCAACACAGAAACACACACACATACTTGCACATATACTCCTATAATTCCTATTTAGTTATTAAAATACTATGAGCATAACATTTCTTATCTTCTTCACCAAAATTATTCCTTAAGGGGCTATTGAGATGCTCACAAGACACAGACAGAGCCTTCCCTACAATAGGAAAGAACAAAGACAAAACTTTGGGACCCCCAAGACCCATGTAAAAACTAGGTGGGACATGGTAGCTATTTGCAACCCTAGCATTAAAACAGTAGAGACATGAGAGCACCAAGACAAGCTAGATAGCTAAAACTAACCAAATGTGAGGTTGAGGTTAAATTGAGTGGCCCTGTAACACCCTGTGTCAACATTGTCAGTACATAAGAATATGTACACAACTAAACACATGACAACATATATACACACAACATATTCATGAAAAGTTATATTTTTTTAAGTTATACATTTCAATACCTTCAAATCAGAAGCTCCAGCACATTATCTCACTCTATCTTTCAACCTGCAGTTCTGAGAAGGTCTCACCTTCAGCCATGCTCCTGATTACTTGGGAAACTTACTGAGTCTTTGCTCAGTCCTTCTTCATTTCTGTATCAGAGCATGACATCTGGTTTTTCTCCTTTCTTGTAATTCCTCAAATCTCACTTCAATTTGTGCTACAGATTGTATTCACTATATGAAGTCCCTATGGATACCTGAATGCCCTGCCATGACACTGATATTGATACAGAACTCCAATCTTCCCGTGTAGTCAAACCCCAGTTCCTGTCAACCAGATACTCTTCAACCACTTCAACACTTTGAATGTCTTAAGCAATTTCAAACCTGTCTCCTTCTGTGTTGTTTATTTTCTGTTAATTGCTTCATTATCTTCCCCCCTAAATTTTAAACCTCAAAAGCTCCTTCACCAATCTTCTCCCTAACTTAGAGGAACACACAATTGTTGGTCACATTTGTTCCTTTTGACATTCTCATTTTTCTCCTATTAATCTTTCTATACCAACTTCCTTTGATTGGTTGGGCATTGTTGCCCAGCAATTTCCTGAGAACATAAACAATTCCTCCTTGAGAAGGAGGAGAACTTCTAAAACACAGGGAGATTCAAAAGTCATAAGCCTCTGGAGCCTAAAAAGTTCCATAATTCAGAATTTCAAGGTGATATATGCAAAAATACATAGTTCAAAGAGCAGACACTCAGTGGAGCTGATTGGAAGTTAGGGTCCAGATTTCATTGATTTTCACCAATGTCACAATAGGCTTTTCAGTGACAAAACTGCCTTTGAGTGATCCATGATCCTCTAAGAACTCTAAAAACTCAGAGGTTAACCAAGATAAACTTGAATAGAGCTTGTTTTTGATCTGTCATCACTGCCGTAGGTGGGATCAGGAGGATTTTTTTTTCATATCTCCCTGGAAAAAGTCATGCAACAGGCATATAATTTACTACTCAGATGATGTATAACAGAACCCTCCAAGCAACACTTCTGTCTTTTATCCTTCCACTCTGGTCTATTAACACCCCATTGCCACAAAAACTTTACAGCAAAGCTAAAATGATAACACCATCAATATTTAGGCCTCACATCTATCTTTTAATCCATACTACCAATGACAGTTTTATTCATGATTTAATATAATGTTAATTTTTCTAACAAAAAGAAAACAATATTAATGAAATTAATTTAGTTACATATCTATGTAATTTAAGTGTGTAATCTTATTATTTAAGCATGTGTTAAAACTTTTAATAATGTCTGCTTTGTCTTTTTAAAAATAATATATCTTTGAAATTCAGTATTTACCTTTATGGAAAATTTCAGTTTGGTCTGATGATACTACAAGTTTTTTGTGACTAAAAGTAGCTAGTAACTGCCACAATAGTAAAAGGAGACCATCAAAAATACTGCCTGGATTTAAAACCTAAGGTCTACTTAATAACTGTAATAACCTTAGACAAAGAAATGATCCATCTGTACTTCACTTGCTGCCTACGATGTAACAAGAAAATTATTAATCTCATAGGACTTTGATTTAAATTTTTGATTTAAATTAACATATACATGGATAAACCTGAGAGACATCAATGCTAACTGAAATAAACCAGGCACATACAAGCAAATAGCATATGATCTCACTTGTCTATTGAATCTCAAATAGACTTACATTTAGAAGCAGAGAGCATAAGAGCAGTTACTAGGGACAAGGTAATACAGGAAGAGGTGGAGTTGAGTAAAATAGCCCCAAACAGGCATAAAGAAAATTCTGGAGCTCTATGTCCAGTATGTTGAGTACAGCAGTATACTGAAAAATTCACAAGATAGTTCTCAACAATTATGAAGTGATATATTCATTAATAAGCTTTAAAATGACTTTATAATATATGTATATTTATCATACATATTTGTGCATGTAAACTGGGGAATACCACACAATAGTAGAAGACTTGACTTGCATATGAAGAATCCTGGGTTCAAGTGTTGACACCACACGTTAACATAATAATTCCTTACCATAAATATATGTAATTTTGTTTGTCATTGCAAATATTGTTTTTATGCTGAAACTCAGCAATTAGCCAATCAAAATCAACTGTTTGAGCCAGGATTTTCATATAGCAGTAATGAAATACACAAGTAATTGCCTTTACTCTACATGTTATTCTAGTCTTATATAAATTAGAAGAAAGCAAGCTTATGCTATACTTTTCTCTAAATGCACCTTTTCTGCATATTATCTTAAATGATATCTAGCTTTAGTATAATGATAATGCTTGATGCTATAGACTGTTTGACTTGTGAATGTGTTTGTGATTTTTATTTGACATATAGGATTCTACACTAAAACACAAGAATTCTAGAATTTAAACACAGGATCTTGTGCATCTATGCTATGAAAGCTCTCTAAGCCACATCCATAGCTAATTTGTAGGATTTAATGTGAGCTTGAGTCTTCAAGTATATGAATTTTATGAAATTTTACTATTTATCAGAACTTCCAGTTTCTCATCTGTAAAATATGATTAAAAGTAATGACAGAGTACAGAATCAAGTAAAGAATTATTGATACTAATCAGAGAAATTCCTTAGCATGAGGCTTCAGGAACAATAATGGCTCAATAAATAAACAGAATAATTGTTTGGGGGCCCCAACTCAAATGGCGACTTCTGCATTTTTGTGTTCTGAATCTTCATTTCTTCAAATAAATAATGAGACAACTTGCACTACTCTGCTATATTTTTGGTAAATTAGAAACTTATACCGTGACAGCATTCCCTCTATTGTTTTCTTGAGCCTCCTTTCCTTCCTACAATGACCACAGCCTGATTCATCCAGGATTCCTCCACTTCACTTATAAAAATAACCTCCACAAATCTAGTGCTTAGTATTCAGCCCAAATAATGGCTCTTCAGAAAGATATCCTGGTTTGCAGCATGTGGGATGCACGGGAGATAAAAAGGAACAGAAAGCAGAAAGATGTGGAGCAAGGTTGGGGCGACACTACAGGATGAGAGAGGACACTGAGCTGAGCTTCCCATTGAAAGGACAGAAATGAGGAGAAAAGCAGAGGACAAGGACACAGTGACTGGCATCAATTCTGCCTTCTCTTTGTCGGAGGACACACACAAAATACACTCAACAGTTTGTTGATTCAGATCAACAGTGGCTCATATGAATGCAGGCATGTGTGTGCTTGTGTGTGACTAGGTGGGTATATGCATTCACCTATATTCCATTATTCATGAGTTAATACTTAACTACTGCACTTTTAATGGGAGGTCCCATCCATTAAGTTCTTCTAATAGGATTTCATTTCATGGAAAATCATAATACACATGGAGAGATTTTAAAACACTTTTATGTGATGAGTACTTTAAGACAGCTTAACACTTAGGTAATAGAAATTAAATCAGTTTGAATGAGCACTTTATTTGGAAGAGTTAGTGGACTAATTATGGGATACTTCTGAGGCAATAGCTACTTTAAAAGCTAAATAGAAATGTGGGTTCTATTTAAATTATATGTTTGGTGAACACAAGTTATACTTTTAAAACACGACATTAAAGTTTACTTAATCTTATCTTAGTCAACATTAAACACAGAAAACTCCAAAAAGTACAGTTCATGACCAATGTTATGGTTACAAAATTTACCAGTGATGCTTATATCTTTTACTGGTGCTCATATGTGTATTTAGTTGGCCTATCAAGATATAAATGGAATGAATAAAAAGCATTTGTAGAGGTCAGCTGCTGTAGTCATGAGAATGACCTGAAATAAGTTTGTCTTTAAAAATATGGAGTGTGTCAGGATGTATAAACAGAAATCAGAGACATCTGATTTTAACAGTCACAGTGCTATCAAGCTACATTACATTATTAACCAAAAAAAAAAAAAAAAAAAAAAAAGACAGAAGACATGAGGGCCACCTCTGCTTAAAACAACTTTCTAAATGTGTAATATCTAACACCAAACAAACAAACAAAAACCCAGATTAATCTAAATCTATGTTGAGGTTAACTATAGCCCATTAAAAAATCCTTAGTCACTTTCTAAGTGATGTCAAATGTGATAATTTTAAGCCAACTGAAAAAAAAGAATACTATACATTTATTTGAGGAAGAACTTAAAAAAGTTGATTTTACTCTGATATTATTGATAAATTAAAGTGTGAATAGGAAATAAAGAAAGAAAGTAAATTGCATTATGGTAACATTGAACACAATGGACATTATGATGGAGGCACATAAATCATGTGTCAGTAGATGTGAACAGTGTTTGTAGAAACACAACCACTTGCATAAGACAAATAGAGATTATGAGTTTAGAACACAGGCTATAGTTGTAAATTTAGTCTGCACATATTTCCCATGACTAAATACACACTGCTGAAGGAAGCCCTAGTTCAACTATGGTGTCTATAAAATATACAATCAACTATAAAGTATATAATGTTCATTAAAATTATTTAGAAAATGCCATCTACACTTTTTCATAAGGTACAGTATAATCTCAGTGACAATAGGTCAGCAATAGGTTTAGGTATAGATGTGAGCATCATACATAGGTTTCCACTGCTTTTCTTACACCTGAAATGGGTGAATAGAAAGTTCAAAGGTCAAAGCTTAAAAAAATATGACTGCCACTTCTGAGGATTGGGAATATTAATTTTCTGTCATATTGTTCTGTTAACAATCTCCTCTGAGATTAAAACACTCCATCTTGCAAAGGAACTCCTTAAACAGGTAGGCAAACAACTAAAAAAAAATGCTTCAAGAATTCACTGAAACTGACCAGATTCACTAGGCCTTTCCCTGTCAGGGTAAACTGCAATGCTGAGAATTAGACATGCTCAGAAAGAAAACAAGTTAAGCTACACAGAAAACTCTCAGAGGAGAAAAGCAGCAAAGGCTCTGACCAGACAAGCTGTCTGCAAGAAAAGAGTTCCACCAAGTGAGGCACTTGGAAAAAAACACTTGCAAACCTATTGAGCTGCCTTCAGGCTGTGTGGTATGATCCAGGTTTCACAGTTTTTGTGAACTGACACCTGGGCTGAGGTGAATAGTGGTCATTCAGTCACTTCCGCTCCTGTAAATAACCCTTCATCCATATTTCTGTAAGTGAACTGAACTACATTTTACTTTAAGTAACCACAAAAAAAATACCTTATTGGTTCACTGAGTTGGACTTTGGTGGTATTTGTATTTTGGTCTGTCCTGGGTTCCCTATATAGGGTGACTAAATGAATATATTGTATCTTCCCAGGAAAGCTTTATCACACAGTATACATTTAATCTTGTTAGAACCTCGGTTGAAAATCTCCTAGGAGTAGAAAATCTCCTCTGAGCATATCCTGTGAAGTTTTTTCCAGTCACCATGATATGATGCCTTAGGCCCTGTGAATGGATTGACTCACTGGTGTATTCATAACATGATGCCATCAGTGGAAGTAAATGGCACCTATTTGGAGGAAGTATGTCACCAAGTCATGTTCTATCTATGATCTACTATTCCATTTTTCTTTCTCCATTTCTCACCCATCAGAAGCGATCAAAGCTCTTTTGTCAAATGCTCTTATACCTAAAGCTTTGCCTCACTAAGTTCGCACACTATGCAGCCAAGCAACCATGGATCAAACCTCTAAAACAGAAGCTAAAAAAAAAAAAGGTTCTGTTCATTAAATCTGTTCTTAGTGAAAGAAGGTTCCAATAGAATCTTTATGTATTTTAAGCCAGCATAGGAATAGGTCAGAAAGATGCCAACCAGCCCTTGACCTGTCCTACCACATCCCCCAAATTAAGATTTTCCTGAACTTAACTCACTCCAAAGTCATTAGCTCAACTATGTTCATAGCACCATTATTTGTAATAGCAAGAACCTGGAAACAAACTAGATGCCCCTCAACTGAAGATTGGATTAACAAACTATGGTACATTTATACAATGGAGTACTACTCAGCAGTGAGAAAATATGATATCCTAAAATTTGTAGGCAAATGGATGGATTTGAAGAACATCTTTCTGAGCAAGGTCTCACAAACTCAGAAAGATCAACAGGGGATGTACTCACTCATTGGTGGACTTTAAACAAAACAAGCTTAGCATGTCCAAGATGCAAACCACAACCACTGAACAGCTTGGTATTTGAAACACATTGGACTGGTATCCTTGGAGCCCATTCCCTCCAAAGGAACACCTGACTTGGTCTTTATGTGGGGGTGAGGAAAGCAGATCTGCCTTGAGTGGACATTGAATTAAGCCACCTTGGGACCTCGATACCTCCTGCCCTTGCTGGAGAGGAGATGAACTGATGGAGAGAAGACATACTATACTTTGGATCTTGAATAGATCTCAAAGACCATCATCTTAAAGACCAAGTACTTAAAGACTTGATCGTCAGCTACGGACCCTGCAGATAGGTTGTGGAACCTTTGGAAGGTGGCTGTCCCCACTGGAAGAAAGTTAAGTCACTGCCATTAGGATCCCAGCCCATTCCCTGTCATGAGGAGGGTGAGCAGCTTCATTTACCACACCATGTTTTTTTGCAATGAGCTCTGTTGCCACAGGCTAAAAGCAGCAGGCCAGAATTATAATAGAGAGAAACACTTAAAATATGAAATAAAATGAACTTCTCTTCTTTTTAAGTTACTTGTATCAAAAATTTTGTCACAGTAACAGAAATGTGACTGCCACCGAGTCATAATGGGTAATGAGAAAACAGGGAATGTTTAGAAGTCTCTGAAAACAATAAAAACTTGGCAATGGGGCTGGAGAGATGTTTCAGAGGTTAAGGGCACTGACTGTTCTTCCAGAGATCCTGAGTTCAATTCCCAGCAACCACATGGTGGCTCACAACCATCTATGATGACATCTGGTACCCTCTTCTGTATACATAATGAATAAATAAATCAAAAAAGTTACTGTAACACAGCTACCAGAGCAACTTAGATTTGATGATTATTTGCTAAGATCCATTATGAAATATGACATGTTCCATACAGTTTAAGAAAAGACTGGTTCCTGAACTAAGAAAATCTGCGGAAAATGTCATAAATTCATTAAAATAGGTCGCTCGTTGGGAGAAATAAAACAGGTCCATCTCAATAGCTTTGTCCAGATCAGTCTTAGAATATGCCTGACTTATCATGGAAACTTAAACTATGTATTAAAAAGTCTACTATAATATATGATCAAAGAAATCCAAAAGTATACTCATGCAAAAGCAATCTGTTCTAGGATGAATAGCTATTCATTTGACATGTGATTCCAAAATATTACCAAAGCAGTATTAAATGATGATAAATTAATTATTCACTATTATCCTATGTTAACTTGGTAAAATGTAAGTGATTCATAACTTTAATAGGAAATTTCAGCTTTCTAAGTGATGTTTTTAGGTAAATATCATGAATATTTTTCACTAGAAATGGGCATTTGACCAAAATATTGTCCCCTAGAAGACTGACACTAAAGCAACATAGAGACCCCTGAACCCAGGCTCGAGAAAGGGCTCAGCTTTGGCAAACACAGTCTGTTCAGACCATGGATGGCTTAAAAGCAGCAACACAGTGAGCAGCCTAGATCCTGGGCACACAGGTAAGAGGTCAGAAGTCAAGCAGTGACTTCCCTGGTAACAAAGAAAGAGAATTGCAAACCAATTTCCCTCATGCACATTGATGCAAAAATTCTTAAAAAAATTCTGACAAACTGAATCCAACAACATATAAAAAAGGTCATTTACCACCATCAAGTAGGCTTCATCCCAGAAATGCAGGTGTGGTTCAACATACGAAAAACTGTAAATGTAATCCATCATATAAACAAATTGAAGGAAAAAAACACATGATCATCTCCTTAGATGCTGAAAACTCCTATAACAAAATCTAACACACCTTTATGATGAAAGTCCTGGAGAGATCAGGAATACAGGAAAAATATCTCAATATAATAATGGCGATTTACGAGAAACCGATGGCCAACATCAAAGTAAATGGAGGAAAAACTCAAAGCAATCCCACTGAAATTAGAAACTAAACAAAGCTCTTTCCTCTCCCCTTATCTATTCAACATAGTTCTCGAAGTTTTAGCTAAAACAATAAGAGAATGAAAGCAGATTAAGGGGATACAAATTAGAAAAGAATAAGTGAGACTATCTATATTTGCAGATATGTTTGTATACATAAGTGATCAATAAAATTCTACCAGGGAACTTCTACAGCTGATAAACTCCCTCAGCAATGTAGCAGGATACAAGATTAACTCAAAGAAATCAGTAGCCCTTATATACACTATAGATAAAAGGGCTGAAAAAGTAATAAGGGAAACATCACTCTTTATAATAGCTGCAAATAGCATTAAATACCTTGGTGTAACTATAACAGCAGAAGTAACAGATCTGTTTAACCAAAACTTTAAATCACTGAAGAAAGAAATTGAAGGGAATATCAGAAAATGGAAAGCTCTCCCATGTTCCTGGATAGGAAGGATCAACATAGAAAAACTGAAAATCTTACTAAAAGCAATGTATTCATTCAATGCAATTCCCATCAAAATCCCAACACATTTTTTTTACAGACCTTGAAAGAACAATACTCAATTTCATTTAGAATGACAGGAAAGCCAGAATTATCAAAACAGTTTTGCTCCACAAAAGAACCTCAGGAGGCATCACCATCCCCAACTTCAAGTTATACTATAGAGCTACAGTAATAAAAACAGCCTGCTACTGGAATAAAAACAGATTTGTGATTCAATGGAATCAAATTGAAGACCCCAACATTAACCCACATGCCTATGAACACTTGATTTTTGACAAAGAGGAAAAAAATATTCAATGGAAAAAAGATAGCATGTTCAACAAATGGTGTGGGCATAACGGGATGGTACTGTAGAAAAATGCAAATAGATCCAAGCCTATCACCCTGCATAAAACTCAAATTCAAGTGGATCAATGATGTGAACTTAAACCCAGCTACACTGAATTTGATAGAAAGGAAAGTGAGAAGCACCCTCCAACAAATTTGCACAGGTGACCACTTCCTAAATATAATACCAGTAGCACAGACACTTAAATCAACAATCAATAAGTGGGACCTCCTGAAACTGAAAATCTTCTGTAAGGCCTAGGACACAGTCAATAAGACAAAATGACAGCCTACAGAATGGGAAAAAATTTTCACCAACCCTAAAATTGACAGAGGATTGATCTCTAAAATATATACAGAACTCAAAAAACTAGATCCCCAAGCCCTATTTAATCCAATTAAAATAATTATGGTTCAGAACTAAAAAGGGAATTCTCAGCAGAAGAATTACAAATGGCTGAAAGGCACTTGAAAAAGTGCTCAACATCTTTAGCCATCAGAGAAATGCAAATCAAAACAACTTTGAGATACCACCCACCCCTGTTAGAATGGCTAAGATTAAAAACACAGATGACAGCCTATGCTGGAGAGGATGTAGAGCAAGGGGAAGACTCCTCCATTATTGGTGGGAGTGTAAAAATGTTCAGCCACTCTGGAATGCAGTATGACAATTTCTCAGAAACCTGGAAATCAATCTCCCCAAGGACCCAGCAATTCCACTATTGGGCATATACCCTAAAGATGCACATTTGCACCCCAAAAGCATTAACTCAGCTATGTTCATAGCAGCATTATTCTTAATAGCAAAAACTTGGAAACAACCTAGATTCCCCTCAACTGAAGAATGGATTAACAAACTGTGGTACAGCTACACAATGGAGTACTACTCAGCAGTAAGAAAAAATGATATCGTAAATTTGCTGGCAAATGGATGGATTTGCAGAATATCTTCCCGAGTGAGGTATCTCAAACCCAGAAAGATAGGCAAGGCTGTACTCACTCACTAATGTACTTAAATAAAAGTCATTGTGTAAAAGAGCTGAAGGCTAGAATATAGCTCAATGACACAGTGCTTTACTTCTGCATTGATGGCCTCTGGCAGGGGTGTAAGTGAGGAAGAACTCATTTTTCTTTAAGGATCTGGCCACAGGGAGTTTAATTATACTCCAGTAAGTAAATGAGGAGCATGAATAAGCTTTTTTGTAATTGAAGAGAGCATAAGCGTGGGCGAGTATGAACGTGAGAGGACTGATAACTGAGTTTGATGGGGTGCATGGTGTAAAATCACCAAATAATAAATACAAATATTAAAAAATAAAGAAACAATATATAATGATATATGACAAGTTTAGACTTTCCACACAGAGTCATTAAAGACTTAACCATGTTTCTCCGAAAGGATATGCAAACCTGAACTCATTTAATAAAATATGAAGTTCCTGTTGATAAAACAAATCTAGTGGACATTTACTATTTTTTATATAACATTACAGTTTCTTTAATATCTGGCATCGGGAAGATGGCCTGGAAATTGATTAGTACTTGGTGCAGTTTTGGAGGTCCAGAGTGCAGTTCCTGCATTAATGTCACGTGCTCAACATGTGCCTATACCTCTATTTGCAAAGGATCTGATGTCAGTTCTGACCTCCTAAGGCAACCTCACACAGCTACACATTACCCACAAAAATATATACATATATATAATAAATAAAGTTAAAATTAAAATTTTCTGTTGTCTTAGTTTATCCAGTTTCTTTTGGGCAATTTATAAGAAAACATATGCTTGTACATACTAGCCAGGCTCCTATTTCATAAATTATGGAGCTGTGCTGTACAACCACAATATAATGCAAGAGACTCCTATGTTTCCAATTTCTGAACAAATATGAGACTATTACAATATAGAGTCACAATTAATGGTAGCAGTTATTTTAACATTGTTAGAGCTAAATATTTTTATTTTTCCTATAATCAGTAAAAAAAAAAATGAGCTTAGAAATTATGAACTTTCATTTGATTATAGGGGAAGTCCTGTTTAAGCACCCTCTCTACTACTGCTTGAAGTCTTAGTCAGGGACATCTTGTGTGTTCTAGGGTCTTGGAGCCCATTCTCTACAGAGAAACACATAATCCAGCCTGGGATAAGGGACTAGGACCTACCTCAACTAGATATGCCAGACTGAAACGATCCATTTGGCACTCCTTACCCTCCTAGGGAAATGGATGGGCTTAGGGTTAGGGTTAGGTAGAGGAGGTAAGCTAAGGGAGAAGTTGGAGGGACAGGGAGGAGGGAAGGGTGGAACAGTGGTATATATGGGAAAAAACCCCTTTAAATAAATTTTTAAATGAAGAAAAAAATCATGAACTTTCTCTGAAATCCTGAGTGAATTTTATTTACTGGAATATGACAGCTCAGGTTCCTTACATTCCATGTGTTCTTATTCACCAGTGACTAATGGTTCACATACCACAAATCAAATACCCAATTCTAGAACAAGTAATTTCTACATTTTATGCATGTGTGTATGTGCATCATGTGCGTGCCTTGTGCCTCCAAGAGCCAGAAGTGGTCACTGGATCCTCAGAAGCTGGAGACTTGAAACACAGGTCCTCTGCAAGAGTAGCAAATTCTTTTAACAACTGGGCTTCCTCTCCAGCCATTACAGTTAAATAATTAATGTTTTGGTATTTAAGAAGTAGAAAAATGCTTTGAGCTCTTATTGATTCTCACCCACTGGTCTTTATTCCCCAAAGAAATGATTCAGGAAGTAAACTCATACACGTGATTTCAGAAGTAAATAGAAATCTCCTGGTAACCACACTGACTGGAAAAGGCATTTAGAACAAAGCCTACAGACAATTTCATTTTCCTTCAGCAGTAAATAAGTAGCACAACTCCCAACATCTGGAGTCCGGGGCAGCATGCTTCCACTCCCTGATATCAACTGTATTCATTTCTCTGGCATTGTTCTCACTCTTATCATTCCCTTTCCCTTTCTGACTTCCTGTCAGAATTCTAAGGATAAAAAAATGTTCTGTTGTCTTGCTCTGTTCTACCTAAACTTGTCTCAGCCTGTGTGATGGTAAGTGTTCAGTATCAGCTTGTCAAAATAAAAGAGAAAATGAGGAAGGAAAATGAAAAAAAAAAAAAAAAAAGATAACAAAAGGCTTACCGGGAAAAGAGAGAAAAATACATACAAACTAGGTAATACTAGTTGCACATACTGTGTATCTTTGCTATACATGGCTAAAGGAATTCAGTTGTTTTTATTAACATAAAAAATGAGAGGAATCATGTTTTATCATGAATTTATTTCAAAATATTCAAAATACCCAAATATTTAGTAGTATACTATCATACTTAGAAACCAACATAGTAAGTTTTACTAAGACAAAAAGAATACTGACATTCAACATATAAATAAAATGTTGCATTTAATATTTTTAGAACAAAAAAATCCCAATCAGTCCCTATAGTATAAATATAAAGATTATAAAATCTCCAAAGCAGGATTTCACATAGAATATGCTGTACAAGCAAATGAAACAAACAAACAAACAAAAAACTCAGTTCTGCCTTGAACATCTTACTGTTTTTAAATACCATTTCTATAAATTCAAGGTAATATTTAAATTCCATGAAGGTATTTTCATACTGTAGTATATTATACACTGCTTTTCTTTGTAAACTATGATGTATAAAACAAAAAGAAACCAAAAGTCTCAATACATAAACACTGCAATTTTTTTTATGTGGAATAGAATAAAATTTTATATGGAATAGAATAAGATTTTAAACTTTTGAAAAATCGTCTCACTTCCCTTAACTCTACAACCTGTTCATTTTCTCAGTATGTCTTTTGTTTTTTAACCACTTGTGAAATTTCAAGGTGGCTTCTACAGAAGATGCCATCCTGAAGGATCAGCCTGATGATATGGACTATCTGTCATTTTGTTCTTTATTTGTAAAATAATTAAAGACAGAAAAATTGTTTTAGTTTGTATTTTATATTGATCTTTCTCCAAAGCCCATTTTACAAATATAAAATTTGAAAAATAATTGCCACCTTTTTTTTTAGTACTGTTTTAGAAATATAATTAAGTCTTGGAGTAAAAACTTATAAAAATTAAGTGGGGCATTCATTCACAAAGTTTAAACCTTTAATCCAAGGCTTCATGTGAAATTTTATTCTTTATTATTTATATATATTTAAAATACTCTAATTTTGGTAAAAGAGCCCAGACATCTACTGTTGTATATCTATGCATATAAATCCTATGGGTTTTAATGAACATTACAATCTGCTCCATCCATTAGAAAATAAAATATGTTACATTTCATTAAGCTTCAAGTTTCATAAGGAAAAGGTGCACCCAGGTCTTAGAAGATGGGTGCTGATTGTTTTCATGGTGAGAAATCATTTAAATAATATACTTTTAAATGCATCAGAGAAAGGAAATGGATAATGAGTGAAGAAAAAAAAAATGCCTAGACACATGCAAACACCCAAGACAAGCAGGCCAAGGAGTACAACCTCCAAATCAAGTGGATGACACACTATATATATAGTGAATATATATAATTCTTCAGATGTTTTATAGCAAAAAACATAGTTCTATTTTTTATATATATATTTTTATTTCATTTAAAAAATTTTTTCTTACCAATAACTCAAAAATGACATTAACATGAACAAAATGGAAGAGTATCAAATGAATTAAAATACTTTCATAGGAAATAAATATGAAACATTTTATAAATATAAAATGTTTTTCTTTACCTTTATATAAAAAAATCCAGAAGCTAACAAAATGTGTCAAGTATTTGTAACAAGAAAAATTCTAAGGATTTAATGTAAAAATATCCTAATATTTTAAAAATTATATCTGCTCTCACATGACTCTATGCTGAGACATAGAACTAAAGGTAACTCTAAAATGCTGAGAGAAGGAGAAATAATTTTCCCCAAAAAATAAGCCCTGTAATTTGTTATCCACTATCAGATTGTTAGCTCTCAAATCAGATACATAGATAAAAAAAGCAACAAAATGACTTGGAAGATAATATTTGTGTTTGTGCACACATACATATTCATATATAAGTGTGTATATATAAATATATATAATATTTGAAGAAAGCATAGTCATAGATTTGAAGAAGATGTAAGAAGGCAGATGGAGAAATTGGAATGAGAAATATAAAAGGAGAAAAGGCAATTATATTTTATTTTTAAAAATAAATTAAACATGCATATATGTATATACAATTACTTAATTTTTACACTTTTTTCTCCCTTTTCTAAAACTTCTGCCCACCCCAGCTCCCTCATTTTCTTTGTTTTTAACATACACTTTATAAATATATTTGCTAATAAATATGTAAATTAAAAATAAAAATAAGTGATTTTTCCTTATACACAGGAGCTCCTCATTTTCTGATTCTTTAGAAAAACAAATGGTATGAATGAATAGTCTCAAATTTAGGTTGTCATAATGGGAACACTTCCTAAATTCAGCAATATAATATTAATGCCAGGTGTTCTTACAGTTTCTATAGGAATATATTGACTCATAAAAATTAAGAAGAGCTATGAGAATCTAATTATTAAAATTAGAATATGAATCTTGTTTCTAAGAAAAAAGATATGTTTGTCTTTGATGCTAGTGTCATTTTATTTCAATATTTAAAAATAATGAGAATAAGCAGGCATAGGCATGCATGCCTTTAATCCCAGTATTGGGAGATGAAGACAGGATGACCAGGATTAAAATAGTCAATTTAGGCTACATGAGACCTGTCTCAAAAACAAAAGTAAAGTATTTAAGCATATGACTTCAAGCATAATTCATACAAAATATAGCATATTGTTACCTGCCAGGCATCCAATGAACAAAAGTAGGATCAGCTGTTTCCATGACAACATCATCTTTAATTGCCAAAAGCAAGAGTAACTCTTGTCTAATCTCTGATGAATAGAATGCTTTGTCGTCAGGTAAATCCTTTAATCTGGAAAAAATAAAATAAAAGAATTTAGACTTTAAAAACCAGTTCCTTCTAAAGAAAGATTTTCTTATTTCCTTTAAACTTTGTATCATTCACAGAAATTCACATCCCCAGATAAAACAAATCTTTTTCTGTTACTCAAAATGAAGAACAATTGAAATGCAGACACTTGAACACTGTATGCAACTGAAGGGAAGAGGCAAGAAGCTTATATAACTTAAAAACTCACCAGTGATAAAATATTGACTATTAACACATTAAATTTTAAAACTTTTGCTACTTAATTGCAACCAATAAAATATTAACCTGAATTCAAATTTCTTTCATTTTATCTAATGGTAACATTTTAGTAAGACTAAAGGAGAGAGAGAAACAGATCTTGAATTAAGGACTGTTCCAATTTCTAAATCCATAACTAAGCATACAAATAAATACAAAGTATTATCAAAATCCATCTTTAAGTATTTTTTATTGTCACAGAGAAGGCAGAAAAGTCCCCCATTATATACACACATACAGATACATACACACACACATATATATATACATTTATATGTACAAGTATACATATATATATATGTTTATGTATAACAGAACATACCAAAAATGCTAATTAAGCAGATTAGTCTGAAAGTCTTGTAACTTGTATCACACTTTGGCCTTCTAGAACCTTCTTAAGCTGGAATGGACTTGTGGAAAAATGATTATCAGAATGCTGTGTGTTATTTTGAGTGGCTCTTTGAAACTTAGATGCCTGGTTAATGAGCAATATTTAAAATCCCCACACCTAACACTGGACAACCTACCATGAAACTCAGAAACTCAACTTGTCCCAGGCTACAGAAGTGATAGCTTTAGTCTGCCACTTCAACAGAGATATGAACAACTCTGACTTTGCTAACCCTGGCTCCAGTGTTTTAGCTGTCACTGGGCCAGGAAACAAAACCTGGGTCTCTTTGTATGGTGGCTCTCAACAATTTGTTTCTGAGGAATACATCACCTAAGCAGATACTTTGTTCCAACTATAACTATGTCAGAAAAGAAAATGTTAGACTTGCATTGTGTACTAATCAGCCCTTCTTATACATCCATTTGAGGACTTGCTCTCATTTATAGGAAGTATCTATGCAACCTGACAAGGGAGAAAAACAATATGTAGTATTACTATGTTAATTTGTTTAACACTGAACTCCATAGGCTTATATTTAACTGCATTCTCCACAGTAGGTGGACCAGTTTGAGAAAGACTAGGCAGTTTAGTCTGGTAAGCAGTGTGACACTTTGGGCAGACTCTGTGCTCTTTCTGTCCTCTGAGTATTGGAGGTGATCTCTCATCTGCTGTTCCATCTCCATATGTCTGCCATTATGAACATAACCCTCCAAAACCATAAGCCCAATTAAATACTTTGTCTCATGAGTTGCACTGGTCACAGTGTTTGATAACAGCAGTAGAAAAGTAAGTAACACAGCTCCCCAACTGTAAAGCCTGTGAACCACAACAACAACTGGCCTGGCAAGATATCCACCATGGTGCAAAAGTAGCACATGTATCCTGGATGTAATCAATCACTGTCAGTTTGGACTTTAATGCCACTCAACAGAACATCATTCCCCAATGGTACTGCAAATATAGTCCACTACCCATGGCTGGAGAGTTCATAGACCTTAAGAAGTTTCCAATGTCACTTTTTGTAAACCTATACAATTTCTTTCTTATCTTTATACTCACATATAAGAGTAGTTTTTACTCATCATCAAAAAGGTTTTTGTTTTGTTTTGTTTTAGAAAAAAAGATGGAAACTATTAAAGAGGCTCAAAGTTACTGAAAGCATGGAGAAAAAGTTACTGCGGGGTCACCACATGTATCGCCAATGCAACCTCCATACTGAAAACTCAGGGAAAGGTCAAAGTGGAGGGGGCCCAGAAAGATTGTGAAAGTCAGAAAATTAGGACACCTGCTCCTAAATAGGTTATTTTATATATGACAAGAATGCTGAACCCATGAATTCTCAAAACTAATATTGCCTGAATATAATCAAAATAGTTATATCACCAGCAAACAGGTGATATTCCATATGTTCCCATCCCCAAATAAGAGCCACAGATGCTCAATGGCTGCTTAAAAAGAAATAATTCGTCTTCTAGGAAAATATCACATTGTAGTTGTCTAACCTCAAGAGCTTAGCCCTAAACATCTGTACATATAAGCAAGGAAAATGGTTCTAGGAATATATATATATATACATATATATGTATGTATTTATATATGTGTGTGTGGTTTGTAGATATATATATATACATGCACACAGACATACACATATATAGACATACAATAATCATGATGAGTGAAGATATCATGAATTATAGAGGTTTGCAGGAGGAGCTGGAGCAGGAAAGACAAAGGCCAGAATGGTGTAGATACAGTACTCATAGGTTAGGTTCTCAAACAATTATTAATGGAAAAATAAAGTTCTTTGAAAGTCAGTACAATTTTAATAGTGTTATAATTAGATTTTTTCTTTTTTAAATTAAATTTTAATTAATTTTACATACTAGCAAGTTTTTTCTCCCTCCTCTCTTCCTATTCTCCCCCAATATGTCTTTTCTACACCCTGTCCTCTCCCAAGAAAGGGTAAGGTCTCCCACGAGAGTCAACAAAGCATGGCATATCAGGTTGAGCCAGGACCAAGCTCCTCCCTGCTACATCAAGGTTGAGGGAGGCAGCCCATCATAGGGATAGGCTGCAAAAAGCCAACCCATGTGCCAGGGATAGATCTCAGTCCCACTGCTAGGGACTCTACAAACAGTTCAAGCTACACAAATGTCACCACATGTAGAAGCCTAGGTCATTCCAGTGCAGGCTCCCTAGCTTTTGGTCTAGAGTCCGCCAAACAAACATTCAAATCATAAGCATTAGGAGTTGTATTTATCTTTGAAGGTTAAAAACACATTTTCAATATTAAAATTTAAGTTTTGCCCACAAATTCTTAAAAGTAGTACTTACACATTTTACAAACTTAAGAGAAGATATGGGTCAGTACATAAATCAGACATACATGATATATTTAATATTATAAAAATTTTGACAAAAATCTCATTCTAGAACTCTTTTTAAATTAAGTGGCTTATCTCAAATCATCATTGCTTTGTTAAAGTTGGCTGCTGACTTTATAAATAATAAAAATCACGACTTGACTTTGCAAATTGCCAAGTATTGTCATGGAGAGAAAGACACAGTACAACTCATCCTAGCTGTGAAATCATAAAGCTTAAATAAATACAAAAGAATTTACTGAGGCAAGACAAGTACAATAAAAAAAAATGTCATCTGCTACAATAAGAATAGTCTACTTTTCACAGGAATCTTTTAAAACAAAGAGGAAAAACAGATACCCTTTAGAATTTTCCATGCTGACACTCATTTATTTGGGAGGATAAAGCTTAATATACTTAAAACACATGCCCTATGATGGTCTTTAAATAGCACCCAAATTTAATATATATTGACAAATGTAATTGTTAATGTCAGCTGAACTAAAAAATGCTAGACCTTGGACTTAAAAATAAATGTTCTAAATAGTTGTTCCTGGTTGAACTAAAAGGAGAAAGAGACATTTGTGGCTTTTGTCCTCCACTTTACAAAATTGCTACTAAGACTGTGAATCATGAAATATTGATATATATTATTACATATGTAAACAGACAATGTTGAATGTTGTCTTGGAAAATGCTCAAAGTTCAGCCTCTTTGGGATAAAAACAGACTTCTTTGCTACTACACTAATAAACAACTCACATCTTCAGTTGCAAAAATGAAGTAATCAACAGCAATTTTGTGTAGAAGAACTACATAATATCACCATGTCTCACATTCACAAATATTCAACTTCAAGTTTCCAGACTCAAACTCTGTTAATTTGCTGCTCCAAACTACTCTCTCTCCCTCTCCCTTCCTCTGTTCCCTTCTTGCACATACACCTTTGAGAAAGCTTGAGAAATTTATTACAGTAAAACATACAGTCTTTTAAAAGACTAATTTCTATGAATAGTCACACTGTGAATGCTTTGGAATGTACATTAACCTCTTCTACTGGAACTTAACAGCAGAATTAAGGAAACATTACTAATTCCTTAATAAAATAATTAATAATAATAATGTCATGCCAGATTAGAAACCAAGCATTCTGCATCCACTTTGCTTTCATTCATCACCATCATCATCAACCACATCATCATTTGTTCATTAATTTATAATATTCACATCCTCCAGGAATACAGCTTGGCCCCTCTGCATACTAACTTTGACTTCTTCCTGCTGGAGCCATCTGGTTGGTAAAAGGACTTATACAACAGTTCTGGGATACAAGTCCAAGGTCACTCACAACTTCTCTTGTGATCCTGCAGTTGAAAAACCAGAACGCTCCCATTTTGATGTGAACTTTGTCACTAGCAGTTCTATATTTAGAGCAACACAGATTATGACTAAGCAAATGACAATAGAAGTTGTCTCCTGCTCTGGAGGAAATCTGTGTCAATTGAGCTTCCCTTCTCTGGCCTTTAGTAAATCTCAACACTGTCAGTATAAGTTATTTTATTGATTTTATTTTTGTTGTTCTGATTTTAAATCAGAGATGGCTCAGGTCATTATTCAGTAGCTAATAGTATTGCAATGGGTTATTCCATTTCCTTCCTGAAGTAGTTATTTTAAAAGATATGGGATCTCCCACGAACTAGATTGAAATCTTCAAAAACTGTAATTTACAACTTTTTGCATGCTAGTATCTCATTTCATCACCAGCCAAATACACACACACACACACACACACACACACACACACACACCCACACACACACTCCCACCACTAGACCAGTGGTTCTCAGCCTTCCTAATGCTGTGACCCTTAAGTACAATTTCTCATGTTGTGGTGATACCAGCCACAAAATTATTTTTGTTGCTATTGCAATACTGTAATTTTCCTAATATTATTAATTATAATGTAAATATCTAGTATGTTTAATATCCAATATGTCACCCCTGTGAAAGGGTCATTCAACCCTTCCAAGGAACTGTGATCCACAGGTTGAGAACTGCTAAACAAAATGAACCTCAGCTAACTTTGTTTCCAAAATTCTTTAAAATTAAAACAATTTGCTACATAGATATAATATTTATGTATATATGTATTCATGGTTCATTCTGCATACTGAGAAACTAATTTCCTTTTCATATAGAAATTAATATAAACTAAGAAAGAAAAATAAAATAGAAATTTGTAAAAATTGTAGCAAATTTAAACTATGACATTTATTCAAAGTAAATGTTATTGAAACAAAGAAAGAGCATTTCTGAGAAGAGTCTTACAGTGAAATTATTAATTGGCTTAACATTCTGTGAGGCGTGTCATTGCTATCATCCTATTACTTTTACATCCTATTAATTTTTACTTTTTGTCTTTCTAGCAATGCCTATACATATGCATTAGCAAATGGAATCATATGCCAATCTGTGTATACTGGTTTGTGTGTCAGTTATAAAAGCAAAATATATTGCCTGGATACTCTGAGGTACCTTCCATTTAATTCAGATCTTTTCACTTAGTCCTCAGTTTAGCCCTCTCTGCCCTCGCAAGATCAATGTCAATGATAACATATGAGGGGAAAAATCATAAAGACTATTTTTATTCAATGTGTTCCATTAGTTTCATTCAAGTACAAGTTGAAAGAGAAGTTACAGTTATCAAATTATGTCAGTTCATGACCTGTTTAAAATATGAGTTGAAATGGCAATTCTTCCTGTGTTCACTTGAGAGTCTTACCTCTCTTTTCCTCTTTTGCTTCATTTTACTTGGTCATTTTCAAAGCATGCTGTCCAGATACCAGAGACAGAGTAAATTGACTTGGGACTGTGAGTGCATGTTTCAAGACAAGGCTTTTGCTTATAAGCAAATCCAGGTCTCATGAAGACAATTTCAAGAATTATACATGTTGCCTTTGGAGACTTGATGAAGTCCTGAGTAGATGTTTTTTGTTGATGTGCTCATGTCCATATCAAAGATTCTAAAGCTTCGAACTCACAGAAACTATAAGGCCTTCCTCTGGTCAAGTAGAGATGTGAATAGTGTGTGATAACCACAGCTTTATTCTCCCAGATAACTAAAATCTGAGACTGCTCCCCAGGAGATCCCTGTCCAAATTAGAAAGGAGCTGAGGAGTAATGGAATAATAACCACGGGATTCTATGGAGTGCTTGTTGCCAGATATGGCTTTGAGAGCTTTCACTGGACAAATCTACATCATCGTCATGACAATCTATGGTGCTTATTCACTTGTTGACTTCATTTTTCAGAAAAGGAAAAGGAGAGACAGTTGGGTTAATAAAGTTGTTCAAGAGAAACATAAATCAAAAAAGGCTCTGGAGTTAGAACAATTTTTGTCAAGATAATAGGTGTCAAATGGAAACCGAAAATAAGATCATTAGATAATACTGAAGTATGCTGGACTAATGTTTTATATGACTGGTCATTAGAACTAATCATATTAATAACCTTTCTTTAGTTTGTAGTTCTTCTGTTCCAGAAAAAGAGTAAGACTCCTTATGTAAATGATTTCAAAGCTTAATTTTAATCATTTGGTTAGCAACCTACCTTCTCCATTCTAAATATTAATTTAAAACCATACAATAACCCTGTTTAGATTTAATCAAACTTTCTCAATGACCTATTACACAAACAGTGGCAATAGTGCATATGTTAAATATGTTATCAATATCTATGGAAATAAAAACTGTGTCCATATATATTTAAATATGCATAAGATATTCCTAGAAAGATACACAGAACTTGGTACAAGGAACTTTCCCTGGGGAAAATTGTGTAATTAAGAAAAGGATCATTTTAATGTCTTTATTGAAACTGTGCTACTAGGTAAGCATTATCAGAAGTTTATTGAATGAGTCTAAATGTTTCATCTGGTAACAAGAGAAAAACAAGAGGCATGTCATAAAAACTGACAAGGGTGTAGCAGGTCAGAGTTGAATGAATAAGAAACCAGATGAAGTTGAGGAAGTTGTGTGCAAATGAATAAGACATCTATGAAAGACTGACTTGACCAGTACCTACAGCTTACAGATATGTCACAGGAGCAAAAGTGGCAGAGTGCCTTGTTCTGTAAGGAAGTGAAGAAAACCATCCAAAGAATAAGAATTAACCTATGCTCGTGTTGGAACTGGAGAATAGATGGTCAATAGCAGGGAGTTTCCTTAGGGGAAGAGTACTTGCCTAGCATTAAGAATGACATGTGTTCTAGCCCAAGCAACACACACACACACACACACACACACACACACACACACACACACACACACACAAAATGATTTACTATTGTTTAGTGGTCAAAAGAAGAAACAGACTGTGGGATAAAGACATTTTCAGATGTACTGGCTAGCATCTCTCTGGAGGACAGCCAGGATAGTCCCTGGCTACTTATGTGCCTCTAAGAGGATGTCACAGAAATGTGGATGATACCTGGCCAAGTTAGCATTCAGCTTGCACTACTACATCCTGTGTTTTATGTTCATGGTAAAAAAATAAAAGCTGTGGTGTAATTTTATGGAGTCTCTCCACTTGGAAGAAGACTAGACACCGGTGGCTCCACTGCTTGTCTGCTTGTCTCCTTATGGCCTGTACTGCTCAGCTGTCTAGCTCACACTAAATGCTCTCCAAGTGCTCACACACATTTAGCAACACTAGTAATTCAATATGGCTACGGAACAGCACTTAAGAAAATTTCTCAGCCCTCTGAGAGAAAAAGCACAGAACAGGGACAGGAGGTTCTGAATAGGTGTCAATGGTAAATGCAAAGTATTGAAGGAGTTCAGGGCAGGACTCTTAAGTGCTTTGTAAATAGTAACACAGCATACTGTGGAGAAACTACTGTCAGCCTTTATGTTATGTGTTTTTGTTTTAAGTGTTAATTTATATTCATAAAAGTGAGCAAATCTTAGCTGTTCATTGTATTTGAAGAATTTTATAATAAAATGAGTGGTATAAAATATTATATACTTGTCTTTAAAAAGCAAATTCTTTTCACTTTTTGGTAAAATAAAGTGAGAACACATGACCTAATGACTTATTCTGAGACAAACCCCTGCTAGCAGGGCCTAATTTTAACAGATATTCCTCCACTCTAATCTCACATTCCCTGCAGAGAATGGTTTTCCTGACAAGGAGCTTCCAATTTACTGTTTTTCAGACTGCAACTTTTGGTAGTTTTGGATTTTTCTTTAGGTTATTTTTGTATAAAAAACTAGATTATATTTTTATCAAGATATACTGAATTTAATAATGATTAGTAGTGCTTTGTCTACATTTATTGTAAATATGCATCGCAAATAATTTTCAAAATGTTTGAGAGACAAATTGAATATGGTTAAATGTACATATGCATATACACATACACATATGCATATACAATTTTATATGTATCTACAATGTTTACAAAGATTTAATCTCTTTTTCTTCAAATATCACATCTATAAAATATTAATGGTAAGTTTAATGAAAGTGGTTTATTGTACAAATTAAGATTGTGATTATATGTGAAGCAAACTCCCTGGTATTCAATTATGATTGTTACTGCTCCAGTTTCCAAAAACCTCAATGTAATTGGTACCTTGGCTCAAGATAAAGCCTTAAATAATGAATGTACTCAAGCGTGGTTCTCTAATTCACTTTAAAGGGAATAACTAACAGCTCTGTACTGCTTACATGATACAAAGGAGAGAGAAGAAAACAACAACACTTGCACTTGTTTAGCCTGTTTTCTCAAGTTGCTTTATCCTAGGGAATGGAGTGATTTTGACACCTTTGGATATGCTAATCATGACTATGAATAGTTATCTGCTTAGAATTCACACCTATTAGGGGCTGTATCTAAGTGTGTAAAACATTCACTCTATCAACATAGAAGTGTAAATCTAAATTGAGGCAAACTGTGAACTCAGTTTGAATTTATACCTTCAATCTCAATTCTCAGAGAAGGGGGAGAACAGAAGAAACTCAGCCTCTGTCTCCTTTCACATAAATAAGATATTATTCAGTTGAGTACACCAGGACAGAATGAATATTGATTCTGAGAATGGCAGTACTCTATACACACACACACACACACACACACACAGAGAGAGAGAGAGAGAGAGAGAGAGAGAGAGAGAGAGAGAGAGAGGAAGGTTGGGGCTTATAAAAGCTGAGGCCTGCTTAACAGTCTAGTGCAGTGAACGGACCTTGTAGTTTTGCAGTATTCTATGATAGGTATTAACTGCGAGCAAGTAACTATTTAAAACACCATCTTAAAACATTTCTGTACACCAAAGAATATCTACTGCTTACAGGATGGTTATCTTGAAACCATCAGCAACAAAGTATTTTCCTTCTAAGGCAAGAAATAGTAAGTGGCCACCATTTCTGATAGTGAAAAATGCAATGGTTCACAATAACAATGCAAAATTTCTTAAAATGTTCCTCGAGATAAATAGTGCAGTAATGGGGCAAGGGGAACAGCTGCTCCCTTCTCCAAATGACAAAATATCTGTTATGCCAAAGGCAATAAAATGCATTCACTTTTTATTTGAAAAGATTATTCTAACCCACTCACAATTATGTTCATGTAAGAAATAAACCTATAACAAAAGACCAGAGGGGACCAGAGATGATGCCCCTCTTAATGACTTGCCCAGCCCTGCCCTTGCCTCAGACCACAGGAGACAAATAAATTACCTTGTCAGGTATATGTCCTTTGCAAAACACTCAGGAGACGTGTAACTTCTGGCAGATAAAGTCTAAGGATCATAGGGAAATCTAAAATAATATCAGAGATTCTATGTAAGCCCTTCATGTACCAATCTGATTGCCAGATTGCCTACCTGGTACAAAATTATCAAATGAAAATGTGGTACTTTTTGATTTTAGACAATTGTAAACTTGCCACATGTTTTCTCTAATTTGGAAACAATTTTAATTTTTAGAAATCAAAGGGTTAGATTTTGCAACCAGGCAACAAAAAGTTGTTACCTATAGCCTGGGAATCTGAAGTTTCTGTATGACTATCTTTCAAAGGAGAAATAGAGGAACACCAACACATGCTCTATTAAGAGTTTTTTCTCAGCCCAACAAGACAATTCATCAGTTAAAAGGCATTTGCTATGAATGTCTGAAAATCAATTCATTCCCTGGAACCCACAGAAAGGTGCAAGAAAAGACCTAAATCTAGAAATGTGTCTTCTGATCACCTTCATACATGTATGCCCGTGCCACCCCTATACATGTACTCCCGTTCCATCCCACACCACAAACATAGTAATAACCATAAACAAATTAAAAATTACAAATTATAAAGAGTTTTGTCCTCAAAATAAGCTCTGTTCTTTCCACATACTGCCTAGTCACTTCCCCAGGCATCTCCTTGTATATTCAAAAGCCTCTAATGACCCCAGACCACAGTAGACATTCAAAGCAATATGTGTTGAATTAATCAACATTAGGTTTCAGGCAGTAGTGACCATACTTGGCTCTACATTAGACCATCTGGGGAGCTATGAAGAAACACAGAGCCCCTTAGTCCACTGAATCATAATTCCTAGGCTCCAAGCCCAGAATTCGTATTATTAAAAAAAAAATCCCCAAGTAATTCTGCTGCAGAATTATCCACACTCTCAGAAACTGTGGGCTATGATATAATGAGCCTCCAAACTCTGGTCCTAGCTGTCAGTGAAAAGACTTGATTACAAAGGTTACATCTTACCCTGTTCAACATGAGTTTCTTTTCTCTTTTTTGCTTTATTTGTGCCTCTGATCTGGGGACAGCTAAGGTTACAGAAAAGCAAATTCAAGTTGCTCACCAAATTGGCTAACTGTAAAAGCATGCATTGTTTAAGGACCCACCCACAAAAGCCTCAGCAGAAAACATGGTAAGAAAAATAATTTTCCTTGAAAACGAAAAAGGAAAAGTTATACCATAGGGGTAAAGGTTCACAATGAGGTACTAAAACAGAAAAAGAAAGATGTTTATCAAGAAATCCTGAGCCCAGAAACAGGGGATAGTCCAAAGAGAATGATAGGAAGATAGGGGTAACCTGGACAGATAAATCACCTGACTCAAGCCTCTACCCATCTTCACTCCATTCACAATTCGTAAATTCTGCAAGGTTCTCTGAAATAAACAGGACATCTTGGCAAACAAAATGAAAGTGTATTCCAAATAGAAAACACTAAGCTGACTGATTAGAAATTTAGAAAACAGGATGTACTTAGAAAAATGGAAGGAACAAGCCATGACTGAGACCCCAATCTACAGCAAGGCTTCTCATATAAACTAGGAGAGGTGGTAGTTAGTTGAAAGGGTTTTATGTAAATTCATTAGTAACTGCTTGGGAGACACTTAGATCAGCACAGTAGAAATTCTCTCTCCTTTTGGTTACATAAGTTTCTCATTTTGTAGTTTGAAAGCAAAGTGATTAATTTTTATCACAAGCTAAGAAAGCCAGGAATGCTGAACTTGAGCTAAGATTCTCTCCACGTGTATGTCTCCTGGGTCCAATTATTTGCAGGGTTGGAGAACTATTATTCTATTTAGTAAAAGGTTGCTTTGAGAATTATTTTCAAGGAACAACAAAAAGATTTCTATTTATCCTGTCTTTTTAATGTCCATTCAGACATGCTTTACTTTATTAGAGTATGCATATTTGAATAAATAATATTTACTTCAGAGGAGCATTTTACAACCACATAGATTTTATTAGATAAAGGACATAAAGGATATTTTGACACTTGGTTCTCTTGTATTATTTTTTCTTCCCTTGGGCAGGAGTACAGGAAGGAAACAAAAACCAAAGCTGATGTTTCTATTGGGACTGAGAACTAAAATCCAGAAAATTGCTGAAGTTTTACAGCAAAACCCAAGTTGATCTTTATGACAGTCTAGGATAGTCATCAGCCCAGGTATAGAGGTGTACCAACTGTTCACATTCTATGCTCAGCTATTTCCTTTCCTGCTTGGCCAATGCCTGGTTCCTTCATAAATATTCTAAGTATTATTGCTGGCACAATGATCAATAGTTTATTTTATTATCATATAAAAGGACTTTTATTAATATTCTTTTTAAAGTTCTGTTTATTTAAACAGATACCATGATGTTTGTTCTCTCATCATCTTCTATAGATGGTCTTGAACATGAATTATAGTGTATATAGTCCCTTGTGGATACTGACAATGACATCCAAACATTTAATTAATCCAAACATCCAAAGCATTACTTGGAGAAGAACTGTTAGCTTGAAATTTCAAAATTTAAAGTATTCAATATTGAATACTGTTGCTAAGAAATGTTTCTTTTAGGGCACTGAAAAACAGGTTATCACAGTCCCCTTGTCCTTTATTGACTATCATATGCCCTGAAGTGAACTCAATAAATCTTCCCAACAAACACGTGAAGATAATATTAAGTTTCAATTTTAAAGAAGAAAATTAAAGTTCAGGGCAATGATGTCATCTGTTTACCATCACCCAGCTAAGAAAGGGAAGTCTGCTGTACATTCAAACTAAGATTTCAGCTGCTTATCTCTACTTCCTGGAGTACACATATGCTTCTTGATCAACTAGAAAATGAGTTATGGAGGCATGAGAGACATCTCAAAAAGTAAGAAAGCATACTACCCTTGCAAATGATGACAATTCTAATTCCAACACCAAAGTCAGGTAGCTAACATCAGCAGTAACTTTGCTGCAGGTGATCCAACACTCTTCTGGCCTCTGAGGGCAGCTGTATCCATGATCCCAAGCCCGTACACAGATATATAGATATAATATGTAATTAAAAATGAAAATAAATCTCTTTGAAAAACCCATTAAATTGTGAGATGGAAACCATTTATTGCAATATCTAGGTACTTGGTCTTGAATTTGTACCCAGGAAACCTGGTATAGCTCTATGTTGAGCAGAACATAATTTTCTCTTGTTTTTGCACTGGAGATAATTGTCAGGTAACCTGCTCTTTTAAGATTCTAGAAAGAATGAGCAGATAAGATGGACAAGATTAGAAATGAGTAGGCTAAAAGGCATGTAGGGACCATGAAAGGTCTCTTGACGTCATCTGAACATAAAGGCAGTGCATCTCATTTCTACTTTGTATTTGTTCAGAAAGTGGTCTCCAAATGCTTGAAAGAGCTGACAGATTGACCCTGCAGAGAGCCTTCCAAAACCACATACATAAAATCTGGACCTACATGACCTGTCATCCAGCACATTCTATTACAAAAGCTTGGCTTCTATGCGGTTACCACTCCAGGGAGAAATGCTTCTAAGATCTAGGAAAGTGCATACTTATCAAACCAGCCCTCTTCAGGGTTGGCAACTGTTCCTTTGTGAGTAAGTAAGCATCTGAAACTGGCAGGTAATTCTGTGAATCCACAGTACCCTACTGATTTATATTTTTATGTACGCATTTTCCCAAAATTAACTTCATAGATTCTTTCTTGTTTGTCTTTAAGTACAAGTATGAAAGATAATAGTGAACAGTTTCAGATTTTTCAATTTGAAAAATATTCTTTGCACCAGATGTATAAGTTAATATTTCTAATCATTAACATTTGATATGAATACTGAGCTTATTATAAATTGTGTATACTCTGACACTTAGCACAAATTCTCTGAATTTTTATTTTTATTATTAATGTCTCAGTTCTCTAAGTAGTTAGAATGTCACCTAACTCAAATTACTAACATTTGATGAGCATTTAGTCTATGCAACATGTTCTGTGTGGATTACATTAACCAATCTTCACACAAACAGAATAGACATTTCTTTTAGGTAAATTGCCAGATAAGAAATTACAATTCAGGAGATAGGACAATTTGCATAGGGTTCATTTCATAACACATAAATAAAAATCCACAGAAGTTTACATTTCTACCTTCCTACTTTACAGAGTCTAAAGTAAAGAACTCATCCCAATATCTAGCTATAAAGATAATAAGTGAAAATACAAAGATATCTATCTAATATAGCAATACAAATGAAGGAACTACTCACTCAATCTTCTATGAATCAATATAGCGGCAATAGCAAAATAAAAGTCTGTTACACCATCTATTTTTTCCACTAAAATATTTTTTAAAATGTTAGTTCTGATTTAACTTGTAATACTAAATTAGAAATCTACCAGGTTAAATGTGCAAAGCCAAAGAGGAAAATATCTCATCATTGAGAAATCCAACAACCTAAATAAAGTTAATGGCAGAAATCAAAATTTTTAAAAGTGCCAGTTTTTGGTAATGCAGTTAGAGAAGGAGCTTATATACCCTTTACGTAGGATGTAGCAACATAGCTGAGACAACAATGTGCCAATCATTTTCAGATCTCAAAGTACAGCAGCTGCATGTCTCCTGGGTACACACACTAGAGACCCCCTTTCTCCCGTGCATGCCCAACATGTACAAGTATGACTCTGCAACATTAGTAGTAACAGTAAAGCCACACAAAACAAACCATGTCTTCAACAAGGGACTAGATAAGTGACCTATGGTAGATTTGGTTGTTAGAAAACTACTGAAGAAGGAGAATGTAAGTATGGTTTACATATCAACACAATCTAATATTTAAAACATGATAAATTGAAAAGTACACTGAAGAAAATAGAATACAATACTACTTTTAGGATTTTTTTAATATGAAATTTAACAGATGTGTAGAAGTCTATGAATATGTAATGAAATTGAAATTATAAAGAAAATAATTTGAGTAAGTTTGAAACATTTTTCACCATTATACGAAAGAGGTATGAGCAAGGAAAATGTAAGATTGGTTCAAAGTCATCAACAGTATTCCATTTCATGAAGTATGGGCTAAGTATTTTAAAATCATAGTGAATTTATTCTGTATATATATATATATATATGCTTTTACATGCATGTAATATTTCTACATTATCATATTATTTTTTTCTAAACTCTATAAAGTTATCAACTAGAACAGAGTTCAAGTAGAATACAGGAGAATAATTGGTTTCATCTTCAAATTTAGTCTTATCTGACTGCAAAATGTTCTATGATAAGGTCTCTTAAGGATGTAAAATAGCTTCATGAAACACTGAAAGCTGCTAATTTCTTACCATACAAATGAATAGCCACAAAAGCTTAACAACTTCTTTAAAAAGTTGTTTACAAAGGTATTTAAAGATAATTTCGGAAAAATTGCAAAGTAGCAACTCCCAACATCAGACAAAGATAAATCAGAGGATTGGAATGGTGGATTGATATTCTTTCAAGTAAAACAAAAATTAGGGTAAAAATACTAAAGTAAAAATGGTAAATTTGGGAACACTAAGATATATGACTAAACAGGCTTGAAGGTAGAAGTTAGTTAAGGGGGATTCTAGCACAAGCCATAGTGAGCATTACTCTACAAACTTATAACTGTTTGGGTAGTTTTATTTTTATGCAGATCCTTTCATGTAAAGCTTCTAATTATAACAAATAGATTGAAAGGTGGTTTAAAAATTGCTCTGCCTGTTTCAGGATCTCTACCACCCCCAAACTGTCCCAAATGTGGGCCCGAGGCAGGGAAATGGTAGGCAAAGCTTTAAATTCAGATACTAGATGTAGCTGCTTAGCAACATGGTGACTTGGCTCAGCTCAGTGACATGGTTCTGCTCTCTCATCTTCGGTGACAAATTATTATTGTTATTGTTATTATTATTATCATTATTATGCTCTACTTGTGTCCCAGAGGAAATCTCTCTAAGGAGCAAAAGAACTGTGATTGCTGTTAAAGTTGGATATGGATTATGTGGGTATAAGCAGGGACATGAAAGGTGTTTTCTCTACCCATCAATAACATTATCAGGAAGATTTTTTTCCTATTACTTGAAGTTTCAAAATGTATCTACATTTAGAAAAGAAAAAAAATACCTTCCTTATGCAATTCTGATTCATAGCACTTTTAAAATCATGAAGTGAGCTACTGTTACCTACTCAGCTAAGATTGAGAACTAGTATATAACATGATAATTCAGAAAACACAATGCCTTTAATCTCACATGACTAGGCCCAATGCACTTGTCAATAGTAATTGGTTAATGATACCTATTATCCAAATAGCATTTTAAATGTGTTTCAACTCCCGAGCTCTATCTGTTCCATTAGACAATTACATTTTTAAAAGTCACTTTTAGAGTTTACATTTTCTTAATAACATAATAGTTACTGATTAAAGGAGTGAATTTTCAGCCTATCATATTTAAAGAATTGAAAGCCTACTATTCAAATTTATCTGACAGTTAAAAACACAATGTAAAGGTCTAGGAATTCAAAGGCACAACATAGATGAAAATAGTATAAAAGGGAGGCATAATCAATGCAGAGGAGAACTCAAAGCATTTAAAGAAATAATGTGATAGGGGAATATACAGTTGCAGCTTGAAGTTTCTGACCATGTAATAAAAGGTTCTTGGCCTGGCCTAGCCCCAAGATAATGTAGCAGGATACAAGATTAACTCAAAGAAATCAGTAGCCCTCCTATACACTAAAGATAAAAGGGCTGAAAAAGAAATAAGGGAAACATCACCATTTATAATAGTTGCAAATAGCATTAAATACCTTGGAGTAGCTATAACCAAAGAAGTAACAGATCTATTTGACATAAACTTTAAATCACTGAAGAAAGAAATTGAAGTGGGTATCAGAAAATGGAAAGATCTCCCATGTTCCTGGATAGGTAGCATCAACATAGTAAAAATGGCAGGTCTACCAAAAACAATCTACAGATTCAATGTACTCCCCATCAAAATTCCAACACAATTATTACAGACTTTGAAAGAACAGTACTCAGTTACATTTGGAATAACGGGAAAGCCAGGATTGCCAAAGCAGTTTTACTGAACCCCAGGAGGCATCACCATTGCCAACTTCAAGTTATACTATAGAGCTACAGTAATAAAAACAGCTTGGTACTGGCATAAAAACAGACTGGTGTATAAAAGGAATGGAATTGAAGATCCCAACATTAACCCAAAAAACTATGAACACCTGATCTTTTACTAAGAGGCCCAAAATATTCAATGGAAAAAAAGATAGTATCTTTAACAAATGGTGTTGGTGCAGCTGGATGGAAGTGTGCAGAAAAAATGCAAATAGATCTGAGCCTGTCACCCTGAACAAAACTCATATCCAAGTGGATGAAAGACCTCAACATAAACCTAGTCACACTAAACCTGATAGAAAGTGGAAAATACCCTCCAACGCATTGGCACAGGTGATACCTTCCTAAATATAACACCAGTAGCACAGACACTAAGAACAAAAATCAGTAAGTGGGACCTCCTGAAACTGAAAAGCTTCAGTAAAGCCATGGACAGTCAATAAGACAGATTGACAGCCTACAGAATGGGAAAAGATTTTCACCAACCCTATAAGTGATAGAGGACTGGTCTCTAAAATATATAAAATATATAGAGAACTCAAGAAACTAGAGCCTAAAACCTTGAATAACACAATCAAAAAAATGGGATTTAGAATTAAAAGCGAATTCTCAGCAGAAGAATTACAAATGGCTGAAAGGACCTGAAAAAGTGCTTGCCATAGGAAGTGGATGCTCATTTAAGCCCCATTGGGACCTTGAGACCTCCTGCCCTTGCTGTAGAGGAGATAAAGTAATGTGGAGAAAAGAGAGAGAGACTGAGATGGGTGGGAAGGGGAAGGGAGTATGAACAAGGGGATACATGGATAAAAAGTATAACTTTATTCATAATAAAAAAAAGTACTCGACATCTTTAACCATTAGAGAAATGCAAATCAAAACAACTTTGAGATACCACCTGACACCTGTCAGATTGGCTAAGATAAAAGACAGAGAGGACAGCCTATGCTGGAGAGGATGTGAAGCAAGGGGAACACTCTTCCATTGTTGGTCAGAGTGTAAGCTTGTTCAGCCACTCTGGAATGCAGTACAGTGGTTTCTCAGAAAACTGGAAATCAATCTCCCCAAGGATCCAGCAATACCACTTCTGGGTGTATACCCTAAAGAAGCACATTTGCATTCCAAAGGCATTAGCTTAACTACTTATATAGCAGCATTATTCATAATAATGCAAGAACCTGGAAACAACCCAGATGTCCCTCAACTGAAGAATGGATGAAGAAACTGTGATAGTACAAGTCTGTGACCCCAACTGAAAATATAAAGTCAAAGACAAAAGAATCACAGAGGCTTGCTAGCCAAAATAGTGAGCTCCGGGTTCGAACAGATACTGTCTCAGAACAGTAAAAGGTAGAGAAACAGATGGAAGATATCTTAATGTCACTGTCTGGTCTACTCACACACACACCTGTGTCAGTGAAGCTTGTATACATGAACACAAATAAAGCACACAAACACAGATGGCTACTGGGATTTTGTCTGACATGAATGCGGTCTTAAAACCCTATTAGTTAAGTAACAGTAAATAAGTAACTACATCTTTAAGCTAAAATTATGGTATATATTTTGTGCATTAAAAGTTTAAAAGAAAAAAGAGTTGGTTTGAAGGAAAAGTGGGTGATGAGAGGGTTGTCAAGTGTGGCAGAAGACGGAAGGGAGGAGGAAGAGTAACTGGCATTGACAATGTCTAAAGGGGCCGTATGGAAACTTGTTTTATAAACTTCCTTAATTTATGCTTATGTGTGTATGTTTTACAAATGTGTAAATTACAGTTAACCTACCAGAAAATAATCTTCCTCCCAAAAGACATATGATGATAAATAATAAGCTCAAGGCAGGTATGGAATAGCTCTTCCTCAGTTTTTGTTTAAAGATATCCTGGCACACCATAATCAATACAACCTATTTGCCATTGATCATTATTGCTCACCAGAACTTGATGAGACTCTATAGCTGAAGATACCACCACAAAGATCAGTCACAGGGCATGAAGAACCCAAACTGGTACTGACCAGGAAGTTTACTCTCTGATGGCTAGCTTTCATAGTACCAAAGGGTACTACATAGTCTTCTGAAATAAAACCCAGTCAGGAATGCTGTGAACTGCAATAATAACCAGAGTGGTAAAATAGGTACAGCTGTGCAATAGTGGCATGGATATTTTAAGAGTAATCAACAGTTTTCTGGTTTTATTTAATTTTATGTAAGTCTAGTTCCATAAGAGAAAAATCATACCAGGAATGATCAAGTAAAAGTAGATGTCAAAATCATACTCTACAAAATCATACTTGGAATAATTATTTTGCTAAAGGGACAAATTTCAAAATGCCCTCTAAATATATTAGTGAAGCTCTCATATCTCATCAAAGATAGTAGTATAAACATATAAACATATAAATTCACAAGCCTATAAAGTATAGAGAATTAATGTCTGTAGGATGCTCATCTATAAATAGGAAAATTTTATTATCCTCTCCCCTGCCAAAGCTCAGATGATATCATGGAGTAAGGAAAAATCTGAATGATAGCAAAATTCAGAGGTCAGGGATGATCAAGAAGCACTGACTTCTAGAAATTACAAATTCACTGTATTCATGAACTTACAGAAGCCGTAGATGCCTTCAAAAAATCATAAAAGTATCTAAGAAAGATCTATTCAGCCCACATTCTAATATGGAGTAGGGAGGGATCAGGAGCTACCAACCTGTGACTAATAAGCTATTAACAGCTGCTGGCTACTGAGGAGAGCTGATGGCTAAAGGGGAAGGGGAGAAGCTTTTCTTTTACTTTTTTTATTATGAATAAAGTCTCATTTTTCATCCATGCATCCCCTTGTTCAAACTTCCTTCCCCTTCCTGCCCCTTCCACTCACTCTCTCTTCTCCCCATCTCTTTAATGATGTAGCCCTTGGTAGGTCAGCCATGCCCCAGTGAAATGCCTCACAAATTGGATTTGGTTGTTTATAACATAAAATGGATATAAAAATGGGAGGAGGCAGGGGAGCCAAAAAATAAATTTGAGAGGAATTGGAAAAGGAATATTATTAAAATACATTTAATGTATTTATAAAACCATCTAGGAATAAAATTACTATATTTAAAAATATGTATATATACTTCAATACAAAAGAGAAAACTGTATTAATGTGTCTGAATTCTGATGAGAAAATTAAAGTTCTGGTACACTTTCAAAACAATTTTCTGCAATTCTATTCTATATTGCTACCTACAAACACATGCCTTTTCATTTAGTGGGGTGTGTGAGTGTGTGTGTTTCTGTGAGTGTATGAGAGTGGGAAGGAGGGAGAGGAGAAGGAAGAAAGGAGGAATGGAAGGAGAGAGAGGGAAGGAGAGAGAAACTGCATGTGTGTAAGTTATAGGACAATGTGTGTGAGTAGTATTCAGTGTAGAGATTATAACACAACTTCTGATAATTCTCTCTTTCCAATTTGAGTTCAAATTTTCAGTTTTCCAGGAGTGTGTGACAACTTCTTTTACTCATGGAACCATTTTGTTGGCCTATTAGACTTTTAAGACTCTAAAAACTATTCCTTTATAATTTTCCAACTATGATTTAATATTTTAGTAACTCTAAGTTCAGTCCATATAATCTTTACAAGATTCGAAGTTCATCACCATGTCTGTCACTTGTAATACCCTACCTGTATTTCACAGGCACCACTGAAGTTATCTTACACATTCACAGCTTAAGTAGACTGATTGACCTAAGCTGTAAACTCCTCAATGTCAAGGGAAAGTTCATTTATTTAAATTGCACTCCAAACGCAAATTCTTATCTCTTATTCTTATGTAAGAAGACTCCATCTTTAAATATGAAATTCAATTTCTTAGACACCCAGATATTCACTGAAACAAAGAAGCTGACTTTGCTGTTGTTCTATGACTTATAACAAGCACAGCACACACTGTTAAATGCCAGGAAATTAAAAGCCAAAGAGAAAAGGCAACCACTCAGGAGCTTTCAATTCATGTCCCATCTTTTATTTTTAAACTTTTTTAATAGAATGAAGTCTTTTCTTATCCATGTATCCCCTTGTTCCAACTCCCCTCCCCCTCCTGACCCCCTCCCAGTCTGCCTTCAGCCTCCCTCCTCCCCATCTCTCCATCCCCTCCCCAGAAAATGCAAGATGTCCCAAGGTGGACTAACTCAGCATCCACTCCAGGCAAGTCCAATTTCCTCATCCTAATATCAAGACTGGGTTAAGTGTTCCTCTGGAGGGAATAGGCTCCAAGGTGATAGTCTATGCACAGAAACAGTCTGATCCCTTTGACTATAGGGGAAGTCCTGTTTAGGCAACTCCTTCCTTATTGGTTGGAAACCTAGCCAGGGTCATCCTGTGAGTTCTTGGAGGTTTCCCTAGCACCTGGTCTTTTTCCACTCACACCACCATTGGCTTCCTCTATTAAGATCTCTATGTGTTTTTTTTCCTCTCCTTCCTTGTTGTTCCTTTCACTCAATCATCTCTGTCCCATCTTTAAAAGGGCAGTTGTGAGATAGGCTTAATTTTTGCTTTAATCATTCACATTTCTCCTATTTTACCAGTCCCTCAAATTTCTACTTTTAGTTTGTGATTTGTCTGTCTTTTTTGACATTTGAAACAGTCAACACACAATTCCTCACATTTACAACCAAAACACAATTTCAAAATTGACACTGCATAATTTTATTTGCTGAAATTTTTATTTTGATATTTCAAATTCATTTTTTCTGCTTTTATCTTAACTTTACTGTCCTCTCCTTCTCCACAAATTACTCTGGCATTTCTTGCTAAGTATTCCATGAAAAAAGCAAGCTAAATTGATAGACTCCAATAATTTTTATCTCAATAATTTAGCTTAAAAGATTCATGTATTGAGTATGCTAATGATTTATAAAATATACAAATGATGTTTCTTCTGTAACCAGCTCTTCTTAGTATGTAAGGGTTCTCCAAGCCAGTGGAGAGAGCTCTTTTTTTATATTTCATGCAATGCACATAACATGGGCTGTGGCAGATGTATCAGGAGTGGTACTCTAATACTCTGAATGGTGTCATTTAACATACATATGTGAGCAAATGAATGCATATGTCTTCATTTATATGAAAATGGCTTCCAAATAAAGTTATATTTAATATCTAATTTTTATATTTTGAAACATAGCCAAAAATTACTTGAAAATGGTAAGATTTCAAATTTCTGACTAAAAAGCAATCTGCATGATCAAATTACTATTTCTATAACTGTCATGAATATAAGAATCCTTGGAAAAATTTACAATTAGTGGTGGCTATGTTTCACCAACACCATAATGAACACTTTGTAAATAATATTTAATCACTTTCATTTTGTTTCATCACTAGATCTCACCTTTCTCATTGTCACATTTCTTTGTGATTCTTCTGCATTTATATTCTGTTATATCTTATATGCATCTGACACTTTATTAATTCAGCATAGACATCATTTTCTCATCTTTTCTGAAAATTTAGTTCAATATATTTGCACTGATACTATTTATGATAATAGTATTTATACTACAAGACTTAAGTTTTACTTAGTAAATACTTTTATATTTTTTTTTGTGTCTCTCTTAAAAATGTGTTGTCTGTTGTCTTGGTAGTGAAGATTTGGTTCAGTGGTTAAGAGCACTTATTGCTCTTCTACAGGACCTTTGTTCAAGTTCCAGCACCCATACTAGATAATTTATAGCCTCAAGTAACTACAGCATCAAAGAACCCATTTCTTTCTTCTGGGATCTCTGGGTACCTGCATATGCATGGCATACCCACAGAGGATCACATACATATACATAAAAATATGTAAATTCTTTTGAAAAATAATGCTTCATCTAATACTAAGTTAAATATGACATCTGCCACTGGCCCTCTTAAGCTTTTGTTTCATTTATTTAAATACATATAGCTATGCACAATTCATGTTTATGTGTTACAAAATAAGGGGCACACCACACTTTTACTCCAAATGGATAGATATGTATTCCAATAACATCTGTTAAATGAGCAAACTATCTGTCACTGAATTGAAGTACCATTACTGAAATTGTTTACATAACTTAAGTCCTACCTCTGAATTCTACAACATATTCTATCACTGTAATTGTCTAGTCCTATGACAAACAAATATTTCTTCCTAATATACCATAGGAAATAATGAAATGTCTCCTGGTCCCTTTCTTAATTCTAACCTTAAAATAAATTTGATAAACTCATTTAAAATTTTCAATTTTTCAAAAATATTTTTGGCTATCTAAATAATTTTTGGTTGAGAATTATAATTATTTTTATTATATGGACATTACTTCTTGGCCTGCATATATGAATGTACAGCACATGCATGTCTGGAGCCTGACAAGGCCAGAAGAAGACATTGTATGTAATGAAATTGGAGGTGCTAATGGTTTTGAGCTGTCATGTATGTGCTGGGAAAAGCAACAAGTTCCTCAGCAAAAGCTCTTATCCATTGAGTCAACCTTCAAGCACTCCAAATGCTTTCTATTATTACTTTATCAACATAAAAAAACAAGATTGGTAAGTGAACTTTTCAGCTATTTTGCCACTAAATATTATTATAAAGCTTTTAGAATTTAATTTATAGATTCTAATGGCATAATAAGATATTCTGATATTGTTAATAAACATCATAATTAAAAAGTATAAAAATAATTATGTTCACAACAATCTCAAATATATCTAGAAATAAACCTAATCAAAAAATTGAAAGGCCTATACAAAACGAAACAAAAGACCCCTGATATCAAAGTTACAATTCTATAGGTATTTACTATACTAGATTTGAGATATATTTCAGATCAATCGTAATATAGACAACCTGGAACCAGCATAAATCAGAAATGCAGGTCAATAGGATAAAACAGAGGATTCAGCATGAACGCACAAAAACTATAGGCATCTTATTTGACAAAGACACTAAAAATAGACATCAGAAAAAGACAGAATCTTTAATATCATTAATAAATGCTTAAAAAACTAGATGTCTATATGTAAAAGTGTATAATTGACCCATAACTTTTACCATATACAAAAATCAACTCCAAAATGAATCAAATACCTTGGTATGAAACCAGAGGTACTTAAATTGAAAATATAGGGAGTACAATATATGACACATAAAAGGATTTTAAAATAGGATTACATGCACTCAAGAATTAGAACCAACAACTAACAAGTGGGATCTCATAAAACTAAAATGCCTTTTTTACAAAAAAAAAAAAATCAAATGAATGAAGAGCAAGTATACAGAAGCAGAAGGAATATTTGCCAGCTATTCATCCAATAGAAAATGAACATCTAGAAAATACAAAGACCTCAAAGTAACAAAGAATCATGAAAGTAACACACACACACACACACACACACACACACACACACACACACACACACACACACACACCAGCTGTAATACTCAGGGCCTGGACAACACCATAAAACAAACCTCAGTGGTAGAGGAGTACTGACACAGGCCCTAACTTGCAAGCATGGAAGAGTTGTCTCAATTTGTCATCTTTTATATTGAGGCATGTGCAGATAAAGATGCCCCCTCCTGGACCTCAAGCTCATCAAAGCCTGAGGCAGATGGGAGAACTGACCTAAGGTTGTAAGAGTGGGAAAATTGTCTCTGACCCTCATCAGCTACAGCACTCAAAGGCGTGACCCCTACGCATGGACAGCACAGTGGAGCTGACAATGAATGTATAATTGAGGGAGAACAATGTGAAAGCAGAAGAGTTAAATCTATTTTGAGATGACACATTACCCTACTCAGAATGATTAAGATCAGGAAAAGTGGGTCCAATGAAAGAAGGACCTCATTCATTGTTGGTGGGATTGGAAACAGGTGCAGTCACTATAGATAATTCTCAAAAAGCTAAAAGTAAATTTGTTACAGGACCTGGCTATATCATTTTGTGACATACAATCAATGGACTGGAAATCCTGTTTTATAAATATTTACTTAGCCATGTTCACTGTCACTCATCACAATATCTAGGAGACTAAAACAGCTTGATTTGTTTCAACTGATGAATTAGATAATGAAAATATGGTACATATAACAATGGAATTCTATTTAGCTGAAAAGAAAAATAAAATTATAAACACTTCAGGTAAATGGATAAAAAGAAAAAATATTATGCCTAGTGATGTAACCCAGACACAGAAATGTCATATGTACTCTTATTTATATATAGTATCTCTAAAACTTTATATTTCAAAAGTAACCTGAAGCAATCCCAAAACCCAGGTGTATTAGTTGAATTTCTCTTTATTTAATAAATATCTTGACCAAAAGATAACTGGAGTGGGGAAGGGTTTATTTAACCTTACAAGTTTATATTCTATCAGGAAGGAAAGTCAGGGCAGAACTCAATGCAGGAACCTGGGCACAGGGAATGATCAAAGCCATGGTAGAATATTGCTTCAGTTTTGCTCTCTAAGGCTTGCTTAGTTTGATAACTTATCACTCAGGATCTGCTGTCCATGAGTGGTACTGCCTACAGTGAGGTGGGTCCACTCATGTTAATGAGTAATCAAGAAAATACTCCAAACAGGCTTATCTACAGGCCAATCTGATGGAGACACATTTCCAACTAAGGTTACTCTTCCCAGATAACTCTAGCTGCCAATATAATGAATGAATGAATGAATGAATAAATGATAACCAACCAACAAACCTGTTAAGCAGAAAGGGACAAAGCAGAATTTTAGAGAGGGGGGATACTAGGAAATATGTGCTATGGAAGGGGAAACGGAAAAGTGACGGAGACCTTAAATGAGGTATGGAAATGGTGGTGATGCTGAAGGAGAGGAAAAAGGAAGGTAAATAGCACCAAGGATATATAGTAAAAATACATAGAGAAATATATTACTTTATGTTTACTTAAAATGCATGTGTTTATGTATGTTCATGTATACTGCACATGGAGTTATGGCACAAGATTTAACAATTCTCCCTCAAAAGTCAGACTATCTCACTAAATTCTCAGTGCCAAGAATGGGAACCTCCCTTTGATTTGCTGGTCAGGAAAATCCAACAGACTCAAAACAACAGGCTATTGACATTCTTGGTTGCCTCCAAGAAAGCAAGACCCTATTGCTAAAGATACATTAAAATTCAGAAACAGGTCTTGAAGGAATAGACATAGGTATGACCTTTAAGCCTCCTCTCTGAAGAATAACTCTCATCTTTGAAGGTTCTATGCAAGTTTCCAAGAGAAAAAAACAATCAATAATCCAACCCAGATGTAAAGTCAAGGGATATTATCTGGCCCAGCAAAACTCTGCTCTCCAACGATACAGTTGTAGCACTTTCATCTTGGAGGTCACAGCTGGCTAGTTGGAATTAGAAGACTATTCATCTTGGTTCTATAAACCTAGCCAACCACCCATGGCTCATGATGCAACAGACCTTAGGTGGGAGCCTTCTGCTGCCATCTTCCTAATCTAATCTACAACTTTATTCTAGATAGTTTATGTACATAAACATTTAGCTCTCAAGCCTCAACAAATGAGTCCTTTCTTACTGAAGCGATTCACAAGAGGCTAAAGTTCAGAGAAGAACTGACTGTGTTGTGATCATCTCCACCAGACACATCTGTAACACAACCCTACACATAAGAATTAGGGAAAATCACAGAAGACATAGTACAAAAATAGTAAAAGCCAGAGAACCAGGATATCTCCAGACAAACAATGTTTTCTGAACAAGATAGGGAAGTTTATCCCATGGAACCTCAGTAATTAGGTTGCCTAAATAAGAGCTTCAAAGTGACAATATCAGTTGGCATCCCAACATGAATGGAGGAATGTCACCAGGTATACCCCTAGATAAAGAGCTTGCAGGAAACAGTGACTGCTAAGAGACAGAGAATAAGTTTTCTCCAGGAAGAGCTCCCTGATATCCAAAGCTAAGGGTCAATGTTAAACATATACACATGTGAGCAAAACTAAATGAACTCAATGTTATATAGAGATCTTTTCCATATAACTGTCTGTGTGTGCGCGCACACACACACACACACACACACACACACACACACACACACACACACCACTAGTTGAGGAAGAGTTCATTAATTCGAGAGTAAGTGGAAAGAAACACAAGAAAAGTTGGAGGGAGGAAGAGTTGGAAATCACATAAATACAGTGCTCATGTATAAAATAAATTCTCAAAAAATTACTAACATTTACAGGCAAATGAATGGATTTGAAGAATATCCTCCTGAGCGAGTTCTCACAAACCCATAAGGATAAGCAGGGGATGTACTCACTCATTAGTGGACTTTAAGCAAAAACATTCTTATTTCATTGAAAGATGATGAGACTTTATTCAAAAATTTAAAAAATAAATAAATAAACAAATAAATAAATTTTAAAAAAGAAATAAAACACACACACCAAAACAAACAAACAAAACAAAAACCAAACTTCTGGTTTGACTGTAGAAGGGTTGCTTAGCAGAAGTTTGTGGTGGTCATAGAGCATCCGTGGACATTAGCTGTGACCTACTGTACTTTCTTCAACTCTAGCTGAGCCTAACCTGTCTTGAGGAGCTTTAGATAAGAGAAGTTTTATTACTGTATGGTTTGTTTGTTTGTTTGTTTTTAGCTATCCTGAACGTTTTGCTTTCTTATATAAAGTTTGATATTGATTTTCAAAAAACAATAAAGAAGAAATTTGTAAAAAATATCAAAAATAGAATTAAATGATAGGAAAGAGCAGCAACACGAACTCATTTTAATTTTGACTTTTAGCAGTACTTCAGCAGTACAGGGCATAATGGGTATAATTCAGTTTGTTGCTTATGGTTTTGAAATTTATTCATTTTTACTACTATGGAATAAGGAATTCATTATGCTCTGAATATACATTGTATGTATCCAAACATAATAAAAATCACTCTTTATCCTCCTCCAAATTATCCTCCTCCGAATTACATAAATATTGTGCTCAGAGTGAAGATAAAAAACAAACGAAATTAAAAAATATGTCGATTCAGTACAGGATTTACCTTTTCTGGGTAGTGGATAAGAGTGAATTGGGGAAGTGAGGGAGTAGGAGGAGAGAGGGGGAACTTCCAAGCCCTATTGCTATATAAGCCCTATTGTTATAAACATGTCTTTGTGTGATGCACAGAAGACAAACTACATCAATCCCTCTTCTGAATGAAATATTCATTGTTCCAACTGTTACAAATATAGGTGGATAATGACTCTCAGTTGGATTCCTTTCTATGAAATTTCTTTGGCCAAAAAGTTTCACTCAAATTATTCCTTCATCTTCTAATATAAGTTGCATACAACTCCATAAAACTTTCATGGCATATTAAGGGCCTACTCCACTACCTCAGTGTTGGAGAATTGAGATGTGTCCCTGAATCTCAGACCTCCTCACCAAAGGACCTAAAGCTCTGACATAATAATTTTACAACTGGTGTGGCCTTTCCACTTCCCATCTCCTCTTACAGGATTCTTCTGTGAAACCTTTTCCCACAATGTTTACAATTGAAATCATGCTAAGAGGCTTCCAGTTCTTAGGAGTAAATGTTGGCAACTCTTCACAATGTTAAGTGACACATACATACCTAAAACATGTATATGTTTAAAATGACATGAAGTATGCTAAGCACTTCTTAATAATTTTAAATCACAATATTATTTCTAGAAGAAAAAGGGTAACAGAAAAACGTAGATATGATTAATATATTATTATGTAAGATTCATATATTATTAGTGTAAGAATTTCTATTTCAGTTTGAAATTATAAATTTACATACCATTTCTAGATAAATTAATATCTTAAATTCTATTTTTCCATTATAGTGCATAAATAACAATATCTATATTTGAGGGTCATTTGAGATCTAAATAATATAAGGCATGAAGTTTACTAAAGCTGCCTATAGTTATTGTCATGATCAATACTATCATTAGGAAGAAGCAGATACTCCAGGGGGTTAAACCACATTTCTAAGACTGGATGAGCTTTGCAAAGTTTTCTGGTCTTCCTTTTGTAGCAAAATGAACAAAGCCCACAGAAAGTTGTTATCTTTCTGCTTTCCAAAGCTGTGATTCTTTAGATGTAGAAACTTGAATGATCTCCTTTTGGTGGGTTTTTGGGTACTAACGACCCCTGAGAGGTTGATAATTCCTTTGCAGTGAAGGGGAAACTATGGCCATACCAGCTCCTTTGGGACCTCATTAGAGGCCTGCTTGCAGGCAGCTCAGAAGATGCCTTCTTTCCAGGGAGCTCCAGCATGTGACAGTCGTGTAACCTTGTGCATGCTCAGCCTACCTCGACCAGCAGGGAGTTTGTGCCTGAAAGTCAATCCAGACAGAACTAAAGGGAAAAAGGATAAGAAAAAAGAAAACAAAAGGAAAGAAAAGACATATATAACCACAACCATTCCCCACAACCCATCCACCTAAACTGGATGGCTGAGCATAAGTTCACGTGTTGTGGGTTGCTCAAAAATATAATGAGGAGAACAGGACAAAATATAGCCCTCTGAAGAGAAAAGAGGATGGAAGCTTCATTTGGTGTTTTATTTCCTCCTGTACCTCCTTTGGCTTCCTGTTCATGCTGTGTTACTGTTTATCATAATGAAGTAAAGATTTTCAGTTTATCAAAGCACACATCAATAACCCATACACAAATCAGAAGAAGGTAACCAACAAAGCTGCTGATATGTGAACAACAGAATACTGGTAACATCCTTAAACCCAAAATACATCTCCAAGTTAGGAATACACTGATCCAAAGAAGTTAATATCTTCTACTGCATACTCAGGGTAGCAACTCAAGACTCACATTGAATCCACTTGCCCAAAAGGAATGAATGCCCAATAGTGAAGGCAATGTACAGTGGCAGTGCTACTCTGACAGTGAAACTGGAGAGCCCTGGGAGACAATCACAGTGATTGTGCACCTTGGCGATGTACCACTAAGTATGTAACTTCACTATTCCCTTTGTATGGTCCTTTGTATGGTTAAGCAAGAAGAGCTGATATATTCTTTCTGGTTATATAATTTCAAATACATGCATACATTTCTTTACTCTAATCCAATAGCCTCATACCTGGATGCTCAATGGAGCTGATACTTATAGAGCTCTGAAAGCTGGGACAGGAAAATGTTGACAGCCTGTTAGGGTCACTCCATATGTCAGTTATTAGAACAGTTGACAACCATACAGAAATTAGAAAGTAGACATCCTATAGATGCTATAATTATCTCTAATCACAATCCAATTTTTAAGTTTTATAGACAAATTTAAATTAATAAATGATAAAATATACATTCACATATGTTTAGAAATTTAGAAATACTTTACTATGGACATATTTCCATCTTCAAGCCATCATCCCAGACTAAACTACTGGACTATTGAAATTGACATGTAACTAACTAAATTATCTGCTTCCCACTCTAGTGATACATTGCTAGTGTTTAATGAGCAGCATGAATAGGCTTTTTGTGTAAATGAGGAGATCATAAGAGTGGATATAAAACTGATGGAGTGCATGATATAAAAATCACCAAATAATAAGTAAAAATATTATGCTGGGAAAAAAATCTTTCAACAGAACTTTTATTTTCCTACTAAAAATCCCCATCAATAGCATCCCATTGTTCAGAAACTAAAATACAGACTCATCACCATGTATGAAAAAAGCCACTCTATGCTTCCCCATGGAGACACCATATTCCTCCAGATGCCTTTACTCTGTTCTAGCCACAGTAGCTTCTTTTAGGTGAGTGAGTCAATTCCTTACCTGCCTCAGCACATCTGCACTGGCTGAAGCCAGTCCTTAAACTTCCTTCCACCACACTCAGGGAGCTTGATTTTCCACTCAAAACTCTGGTCTCTCTGGTCCACAAATCTCTCCCTTATTCATGTATCCTGTTTCTCCTCAACTTCTTATCAAAAATCTTGCTATACTGTCCTTTGGTCAATTATCACTCCATATCAAATAGAAACTTCATGAGATAGAGCCCCACCTATCCATGCTCACTACTTTTTTTTTTTTTTTTATAAAACTTTAAGAGCAGCTAGAGTTTAGTGGGTATTATCAAATAAATAGATAGGACTGCAGCTTCTTTTCATGAGAAAATCATCTTCTTATACATCCCAAACATAGGTATGTTTTTGTAATAAGTTATTTTTAGTTTTTATAATGACATACTTTGAGGGAGAAGATGATGCGGAGTGCTGACTCACAATCTAGACCAACACAATCTTCAAGAAAATATTACTATAGCTATGAAAGAAAGTTAGCTTTTCCTCTCAAACTTGGTTCATGCTAGACAGTAGTAATTCATCTAAGATGCATCACCTGCTTGGTGCTCAACCTATAGTTCTAGTAGCACCATCATTTTTTATTCTTGTTCCTAATAGAAGTGATTAACAACAAAAAAAAATTGTGTTTATATCTACAGGTATAGATTCCAGTGTTAGCTGCAAAAGTAAAAGCATGTAAAGTTTGGAGCTGTCTCTTTAAGAATCTGTACTTGTTCCAGTGGTGTTATTTTACTTTTTTTAATCTATATATATTTTTATTATGAATAAAGTCATATTTTAATCTATATATATTTTATTATGAATAAAGTCATATTTTTTAATCCATGTATCCCCTTGTTCACACTCCCTTTTCCCCTCCTGCCCCTGCCAGTCACTCTTTTCCCCATCACTTTTTCTCCTCCCCAGCAAGGGCAGGAGGTCCCAAGGTCCCAATGTGGCTTAGTTCAGCAGTGTTATTTTTTCATTACGATTCAAACCCTTTATTCCCACATTTTTTCATTTAGAGTTGTTGTATTCCTATTTAAGTTCTTTAGTGATGGTGTCATACATTTATATGATGAACTTTTTTCACCTCCATTTCCTTCTGGCATTCCCCTCCCTCTCCAGCAGAATCCCTTCTCAACCTGTCCCCCTATCATTTTCACATCTTTGTGTGTAGCCCACTGAGTTTTAATTAGAGTTGAAACAGCACAAACATTATTGTTATTTCTTCTCTATCTGTTGGATGCTATGGCAACAGCATCCAGAAAATGATGGTTGAAAATGATTAAAGGACTTGGGCATAACACAGATTATATCTAGGTAAAAAGCTCCAGCAAAAAAAGGGGGGAGGGGCTACTGCAGAAAGCCACCCCTGCACTTGTGTGAGAGCCTTTGTATTCACAGAAACCCAGCTTCCAAGTGTTTGTCCACAGTTTCCTGTCCATTACCATGGCTCAACATGTAACTCTGCCTTCTTGAAAGGAACACTACCTAAAAGTACCCTTTTCCAAATCAATGAAGTACTTTTAAACCTCACCACTCCACCTAAGCATCAACTTTTCTAAAACTTGCCTTCAAAATAGTTCTATCAAAAAACAAAACAAAAAACAAACTATCATTTTGGTTAAATTTACAAGACATTTTAACATTGAAAATGTCAGTAATATTTTGATTTTGTTTTTAGTTAGAACTGCTTTTTGATGGCCTCTGGCAGGGATATGGGTGAAGAAGGTCTCATTTGTTTAAGGGCCTGGCCACAGGGTGTTTAATTGTGTTCCTGTAAATAAATGAGCAGCATGAATGGGCTTTTTTTGTAAATGGGGAAATCATAAGTGGGTATGAAATTTAGAGGACTGATAACTAAGTTTGATGGGGTGCATGATGTAAAATAATAATGAGAATAAAAGATATATTATTTTTACTTAAAAAAATTGCTGTATTTGACCTTAAATTGGGTCACCTGAATTTCAGGGCAATTGAAAGCAGTTGAAACATAAACCCTAGAGTCAGCTTCTATTAGGAAGGCTGAGAGATACTTAGCCATCCCTGGCATACAAAGAGATAATGCCCATTTGAGAATAATGATAAAGCAGCAGCAGATGTTCACTCAATTAGATTGCCTGATTAGCTCAACATTCCAATGCATCATGCAACTCAGTAACGGATTGTCCCACTGTTCCTGTTCTGGGGGAACAGCTTTAAACAGCATACCCACCGCAGCTGCTAGGCGCACTCTATTTGTTTCTATACAATCCACAAGTCACCCCAAATACTCTCAGTGTTTCTTTTGCTTGCCAAACCACAGATGTTCCTGCTTTTCTCATTTCTCCTCTTCAGGCTGGCTTTTTCATTTGAAATCCTTCTTTTTTGTTGGGGGGTGGGTGAGGGGAAGGATTTCATATTCACTGTTCAGATTGTGAGGAATAAAATAGATATATGCCTGCTGGAAAGGTGACATCCACAAGTGCCAATTTGCACTGTGTTATTATGGAGTAATAATGGAATCCAATTTGCAGCTGTCCAGATAAAGTTAAAGTGGACTTTTGCCATTCTTTTTTTAAAAATTATTTCCTTTTTTATTATGAAAAAAGTTATATTTTTATGCGTGTATATTCTTGTTCAAGCTCCCTTCCCCCTCCCACCCCTTCCAGTCACTCTTTCTTCTCCACATTTCTTTCTCTCCTCCCCAGCAAGAACAGGAGGTCCCAACATTCTATTTGAACCAAAATCTTCTTCTTCTTCTTCTTCTTCTTCTTCTTCTTCTTCTTCTTCTTCTTCTTCTTCTTCTTCTTCTTCTTCTTCTTCTTCTTCTTCTTCGAATGTCTTCCACATCATGAGGTGGCATTCTTTCATTGTAAGAAACCTATCTGTAGAGAGCTGCCTGCTGCTGCACCCTAGAGGTGGTGCTGATTTTCGGCCTCTACCTCCATGGGTGAGTGCTCTCTTTTGATAAACAACTCCTTATTTGGCTTGAGCCTGGGGCATGGTTTGCTGTTGCGTATGTGGACCTATGAGCTGTGCCCACGTGGCTTATTGGAATTGGATGCCCTGAGAGTTTCTAGTCAGTGGGCGGGGTTTCCCGGGGTAGAAGAAGGAGAAGCAGAAGAAGGACAAAGGGAGAACAATTGTAAAGGTCCCAAATAAACTGCTGAATGAAGATCCTGGGTGTTGTGCTTTCCTTGCTGGCAAGGTTGCGCATGACACCTATCATCCTAGACTCCTTTACAGCTGTGGTGAAAAATATGAACTATACTGGAACATGTACACAACACTACTCACAACTGCCTATAAAGCTTATGACAAAAGATATGGAACCCTAATAAGTGAGATATGTAAGGAGTCTTCTAAGTCTCTGAGAGATGAGAGATGTTCATCCAATAATTGAAGTTAATTCAGCATGTCCTGAGGTCCTAATATGTGATATATTTATCACATATTAAGCACAACAGTGATGATCAAAGCTGTAAGAAGACACCCAAGACTGCCTAGCTCTTAGTGTCCAGAGGACACCTACATATCATCAAATAAAAAAAAAAAAAAGTCCATTTTAAATTTTGAAAACATTTTAAGTGGAGACTTTTCTATATGGTCATATTTTTGATGATTCTAATGATGCTTCTGGTACAGATTTTCAATATGTTCAGAGAAGCACAGATAGACAGTTTAACAGAAACAGAAGAAATACAAAAGAGAAGACAATAGCTGAGTTCAATATGCTGACAGTTATAATTTATAGCATTCCCTTTCTGTAAGGAAAATTTAGTAATCTATAGATACTTAATATAGAAAAATCTGTGTTAGCAAGATTTTAACAGTATCTAATCATTCTAATATTCCTTGGAAATTCTCCACAAGCTGGGATTTACTAACTATGCTCCAAAATGTTAAGTGTACTCTCCAACCTTTCTAACTCGAAACTTAAAGAAATATCTAAGTATTTCAAAAGTCACAATCAACTAATTTTATAAATATTTACATATACCACAAGCCATCTTCAAATGTCAGAAGTTGCTGAAGATTGCTTTGAACTCATGGTACTCCTGCCTCAGATTATGATTGGGTATCACCACACCTGGATTTATGTGGTTCTGAGTATTAAATCCAAGATTTCACAGATGCTTGGCAAGTACTCTACTGACTGGTCACATCCTAGCCTCAATTCTCAACTTTTTAAGAGGCAGATTAGTGCAGTTCAATAATGAAACTCTTATTCCAACTCCAACTTTTTCAAAAATACATGTGGGATTTTAGTAGAAATTTCTAACCACTTAGTAAAAGCGATTGTGAATGAAGTCAGACTGCACCTTTTACTTGGCCTTAGCATGTCCACTACTAAAATGATTCTGTCAGTTTAAGGATGATGGCCACAATAGCTCCTTCTTTACTTCTTTTCTCATTGTCAAAGTATAAGTAGGCAAAAGATAAATGCTTACAGGGGACCCATTCAAAGTCCATAACATTTTTTTATTATCCAATTTAAATAATTTTAATTTTGAGATTATAATATAATTATATCATTTCCCACTTTCCTTTTCTTCCTGCAAACCCTCCCATATATCCTTCTTTGCTTTCTTTCAAATTCATGACTTCTTTTTTCATTAATTGTTTTCACACACAAATATATATTATATATTTGTGTAGAATATACATATAGGTATATGTACATACATATATTCTATACAGTCTGTTTAATGCTGCTTATTTGTAAGTTTTTAGGGTTGACTGCTTGATATTGAACAACAAATTGGTGCATTTTTCTCCCTGGAAAAACACTATTTCTCTTACTCTCATCATTTTTGAATTGTCTGTAATTCTTTATTTAGGGCCAAAGCCTCTGGTCTTTTCCTAATCCACTTTGGTATGTTTACTGTTGTTGTCCAGGCTCTGCCTGTATTTAGGCAGTCATGTTAGTGAGACTTTATGAGTGTTTGACTAAGTAGTCAAATTTTCTTCTGGGCAACGAGATCACAAATAATGGCACAGAGACGTACTATTATTTATGAAAGCTTGGCCTTATCTTAGGCTTGTTTTTAACTATCTCTTATAACTTAAATTAACCCATTTTTATTCATCTACATTCTGTCACACAATGCCCAACCTGTTTGTTTCTTATTTCCTGGCATCTCTCTGGAAACTTAGTTCATCTGTCTATCTATCTATCTATCTATCTATCTATCTATCTATCTATCTATCTGTCTATATTTTGATCTCTGCCCAGAAGTACCTTCTGTACCTCCTGCTTAGCTTTGGTCCATTCAGCTTTTTATTACACCATTCACAGCAATATAGCTTCACACAGTGTAAAATATCTCACAAAAATTACTAGAATGAACAGCTTGAGCAAAATTTGTGATTCTCTGTTGGGGTTATTTATTCTTAGGGTTTTGTTAGGCTTGGGGGGAGAGGAAGGAAGGTATGAAGAGTAATAATATAGGTTTTTGAGATTAATTGAAATAAATGTTTAATTTATTGAGGAAGAGGCAAGTTTTAAATTGTTTAGGGGGTAACAGTTTTCTTTTGCTGGTATTTGATGTTATTGTTGAGTGGTTATTTTGTTGATTTAGGTCATTTTATATCAGAACTCCCTGAACAGACCTCATGTTGGCTAATGAGAAAGTATACACTCACGGGGCCATCCTGCCTTATGAAAAGTATTAAGGTCACATGTTTTAAGGCACCATTTATAACCAGTTTGAACTTGCTAAGGCCAGGCTGGCTCCCAGGCCCCTAAAAGCCTCTGGGACCTATATATCCTATGCATTGTTTTTGAATTTTTATTTATGGGATATGTTTAGTGAGAGTTAAAGTGTTTTTTTTTTATTTTGTTGAATTTATTTTAGAAGTGTTAAGTATTTTAGATTTTATTTGTTTTAGGTTGCTTTGTTAAATAAGATTTTATTTGTTTTTTGTTATTAATTTTTGATTAGTATTGTATTTAGGAAGTAGATTGAGTGGTGAGTTTAGGTAGTAGATTTTTTGAGTTTTAATGAATTTTGTGTATAATTTTTGAGGAGGGTTTTATTTGGGGTTTTTAAGAATTATTAAAATTTGAAGGGTTATATTAGTGGTTGCTTTTTATTGGTGACTATGTTGTAGGAGATATTTAAATAAGAGAACAATTAAAAGCATTACTTTAAATGATAATATATATATAGAAGAATTTAGGAGGGGCATGAAGTTACAGGAAGCTTCCTTCTTTAAAACCAGTTGTAGCTCTCTCTCTCTTCTCTCTCTGCCCCCTTCTGCCCCATCTCTGCTCCCTGCTGTAATAAACTCTAATGTGGTAAAAAATAAAAATAAAATAAAATAAAATAAAACAAGTTGTAGCTGTTAACTGAGGAGAATTCCCTGACCCTGGGAGGAAAATTGTTGCTGTAAGTTTCTAATAGAAAGAACTATTTTTTTAGCCTATTTAGGTTTGATGACCATGAAAAAAAAATGTTAGCTCCTTATAATAGCATGTCTTAACTGTTGCAGAGATCCACAGTATATCTAAGTAAAATACAAACTAGAGAAGCTACTATGTAGAAAGATAAGCCCTGAAGTTATTTTACCTGACCACAGAAAGCTCCCAAATTGTGACAAGATGATTTCCTGCAGGATTTATCAATAAGTAATTAAGTGAAGTTTGAGCCCTTGGGGAACATGTCAGAGAGTCACATAGCTCAGAAGTCTAGAATAAACGTACTGATTTCTCGTAGTTCCCAAATACAAGTTCTCAGAACATCAATAGCAGCCACAATCACAGGACAGGACAAGGCAAATGCTTAGAAGGGAGACTGAGGGATTTGCTAATTCTGTGTAAGAAGAGATATCAGGAACTGAAGAGATAGATAACTGGTTAGGAGTACTCTCTGCTGTTGCTGAAGAACCTGATTTAGTTCCCAGCACCTATACCTGGAAGCTCATAGGACTTTTTAACATCAGTTCTAAAGGGTTTATTCCCCTCTTACTTCTCCACAGATACCTGAACACACATGGTGCATATACTGACAAATAAGTACACAAACATACACATATATAAATAAATATAAATTTAAAAATAATTTTAACTAGAAAGAAGATGCCTCAACATCTCTGAGGAATAAAGTTAACTTTTCAATGAGAGAAGAAACACTATACCCAGAAGGAAAAATGAAGATAAAGTTATAATTCAAGAGAAAAGAAAAAGAGCGATCTTTGGTGAGATTTTAGTTGCTGCATTACATTTGACCATAGGCTTGGTGGTTTAAAACAATACACACTTACCATCTGACATTGCCAAAGGAAAGGCTCATCCTTAGCTTAGCAGCTGTCAACACAGGACTACATTTAACTCTTGAGTGATATAGGCAAACCTTCCTTTGAGACCTCCAGAGGCAATTCACAAAAGAGATGTTTGCATTCTTATGGGCCAAAGAAAATTTATTTTCCTAGCCTTTTCCTCTGGCAGATACTGAAGAGAAGACGTGTTCCTTTTATAGGGCTCAATGAGTCTAGATAAGACCTCCTAGCACAGCCTTTCTTTTCCTACAGAAGACAATAACATCACAGGATGAGGTGCCAACCATGCTGATATGTACACCAGAAATCAGTATGGAGTATGTTGATTTCAGTTTTACTGAAAAATTTTGTATATAAACAAAAACTTCTCAATACTGAGAGATTTAATTGTATTTATTTACCAAAGCTGATAGTTGAAAGTACATCTCTGCATATTGAAATTTCTAGATCAGCATACTCTCTATCAACACCCCCTATGCTTTGATCATTCTAATATTAATTGCTGGACAACTCTAGAGACAAAATCCTGGCTAATTTTTTTCCACTCAGCTTATGTCATGTTAGGCTGATGCTATGTGATAACCCTGTATACTATATTACTTCTTTTCACAAAAGCAAAGGTCATTAAAGCCTTGGCCTTAATTTCTGAGGTCTCAGAAACTGCTGAGGAATCATGAGCTCTCTGAAACACTGCTTAGAATACATTAGATAAGTTGGATTTAGGTTTCTCGATTTACTTAAAATTTCAAATTTATAACTGAAGACAAAAAAAAGTGATCAGAGAAATCAATTCCTTTGATCTCAAATATATTTCCTATTTAGCTTCTATGGGGATTATTCCTGTAGAGGTCACCTTTTTTCTTGTAATCACAACAATAATGCAAAGAAAACTCATGTTTAAATTAGAATTATTTTTTAGATAACAAAAACAGAAAACACTATAATCAAATTGCTGCCATTTGTACCCTTATTTCTAAATCACAGTGGTCTATTGTATTTGTGTTTGGCAATGACATAAAGTCAAGTTCTTCCTTAAAAATAGCTGAAAAGTGATTTAATATATATAATTGTGGTGGAATGTTCTCTGTATGATATAAATAAATAACTGTTTGGACCTATGCAGGGCACCATAGAAGTGGGTGGAGAATCATAGGCAGCCAGGTAGGAAGAAGGGGTGGAGTTTACTAGTCGCCATCTGTCCCCCGAAGAAGAAGCATGTAGGAATTCAGGTGAGCCACGGGCTGCAAGCCACGTGGTGGGTAGATTCATGGAAATGGGTTGATTTAAGAAGAAAGAGCTAGCTAGTAATGTGCTTAAGATATGGGCCAAGCAGTGTAAAGTATATAAGCA
>PVIH01008999.1:25000-85970 GCA_004025045.1 Sigmodon hispidus | reverse complement strand
AAGAATGGATTAACAAACTGTGGTACATCTACACAATGGAATACTACTCAGCAGTAAGAAAAAATGATATCCTAAAATTCACAGGCAAATGGATGGATTTGGAGAATATCCTCCTGAGCGAAGTCTCACAAACTCAGAGAGATAAGCAGGGGATATACTCACTCACTAGTGGTCTCTAAACAAACAAACAAGAAAAAAAAGCCAAACATGCCCAAGAGGCAAACCACATCCACCGAACAGCTTGGGATCAGAAACACCCTGGACTGACCCTTCAAACCCCAGTCCAACTATAGGAACACCTGACTCAATCTTGAGGGAAGGGGGAAAGAACTGAATTTGGCCAGAATTGGAAACTGATATAAGCATTATTGGGTTAGTGGGACCATAGGACTGTCTGCTCCCTGCCCAGGGAGGTGATGGGGAGTTGCAGAGAAGAAAAATGACCAGATGTGTTGGGAGGGGGAAGAGACCTTGAATAAGGATATACAGGGATGGAAAAAAAAAATTCAGAGGGAAAGATGAACACAAAGAAAATATATGTGTAGCAATCTTATTTGTATTTCCACCCTTGATAAGTCATACTTATGATTCTTATCCTCTGTATAGTTATTGTTAACTCTTCCATATTTTAAATTCTTTTTACTGAGTTTTTTTTTGATAAATACAAAATAAAGAAGGAAAAAAAAATTCCCATGTCAGTTACCAGTGAAATTCAGTGTTCAAGAACCTGCCTCTCCAAACAGATCAAACTAGTTTGTTCAAATTTATAAATATACAAAAATAAAATGCAGCCACAGGCACGGATACATGGATAGCACCATCCTAAAAACTTGGGAATGAATAACAACTTGATTTCTCTCCTTCCTTTGCAACTTCAGGGATTAATAAACAAACTGCACTAACTGTTTTTTTTTTTAATCCTTTTAGACAGATACTAAATCTACACAGGCATTTCAAAGAAGCTAGGGACAACTGAGTTCTACTCTTGAGTCCTCACTAATTTCTTTAAAAAAAAAAAACTATTTTCTTCCTTTCTAGGAGTTGAACCTAAGGCCCTCCTTAAGCTTCGTCATTGATCCACACCCCTGGACCTCGCTGTCTGCCATGAGGACAGCATCTTCTGTGGCAGTGCGGGTACCTCAAGCCTAGTGCTAATACTGAGGAACACCAGAGAGAGGTTATTATCTAAGCATTGATTTGTATACATATCCTCCAACCAATAACCTTACAAATCCATCAAAGCCCTGTGGTGTTCCATTCCTTCACAAATCAGCTTTGGCAACTTTCATATTCTAGAATGGCAAAAGAACCTACCATTCTTCAGTACAGATGAATAGGAAGTCTGAGATTTCAGGATCAGCTGTTTAGGTTGATAAAGGAATTGCAATTGTAAGCAGAAATTGTATTTGTACATATTACCTGGAGGAAAGAATGGCAAAAACAATTCCACTCCAGCACTGGGTAGTGCCTCGAGACCAAGCAAGTGGCGCACAGCTCTGGGGAAGTCTCTGTGAGTCTGAAGCATTGATTGCAACTAAAGAAATCCTCCCTTGTTGGCCATGGCTGGAGCTTATTTTTCTGAACTTAACATTGGCTTCAAGATAAATTGTGATTTCAGTCTCTCTAGTCAATGGTCAAGGACAGCACCACAGCTGCAGAGGAAAGAAACTGAATCTGACCATGAATCAAAGAAAAGATGAATGCATCCAACAATGGGAGTAGAGGGAGAAGATGAAGCAGATGCTCTTCCAGCAGAGAAAGTGACAAAAGTCTACTCTAGAGCTGCACATCTGGGTGCATATGCCCTCCACGTCAGGCATGCTACCATTTCATGAACACCTGATTCAAATCTAGGGACTTAAATAAAATGTGTTTATATTCTGATATTGTCTGTAGGTCAGTGACCAGCATGCAGCTTGAGTGGATTCTGTACCCAGGCTGTTAACCCAATTTTGGTTGTCACTGTGATGTCAGGGGAAGACCCAGCTAGGAAAGGGTCCTTTGCCAAGATCCTCCATTCTTCCTTGGCTGGATTGCTGTGAATGGTTGTTACCTGTTGGGAGGCCAAAATCCTTGTGGCAGCCATCACTTTCTCTGTATTCTGTTTCCCAAAGACAAGTCACTGGACACATTCCTGACACAGGAAGGGATATTAGGTGGTAGGAATGTTAGGATCCTTGTAAGCTGTTGCCTGTCATTGTACCCACATACTCAGACCCTGGGTCAAGTTTACCATGCAAGTCCACAGGCATCCGAGATAGCACTATACAGTCCTTTATCATTTAGCAGCCACCTTATTATTACCTTTATCTAATTATTACCCTCAAATTTATTCCTCAGTTAGAAAAAGGGGGAAGTTGACATTTCTTCACATTTTGATATCCTGCATCAACATAAAATGATAAGCCTGCTTGATCCTATTCTGAAACTGTTGAGAAGCATCATAAATAGTTAAGGATTAGCATCTGATAAAAAAGCAAAAGTTAGAGGTCTGCCTGTAGAAATGGATAATTATATTTTTATTCTCTAATAAAAAGCAACCTCAAATGTGTTATATTGCTTGTTAGAGGAGGTTTAACGGTGTCTTATACTTAAATTTCCTTTCTAATTTACTGTATATCTCAGCTACTAAAAAGCTCCTTAACCCAGATGATTTGCCTTCTGTGTGGCTCCCTTATGAATGAATATGCAAAGTAAGGATTTGGTATGTGCTGTTAGAGGATTCTGTCTGAGAATTTAGCATCCACATGGCTTAGCAGTCCCTTTGTACACTGCTGAACAATAATTTCAATAGAAACTGGTTTTCCTTGAGAAGCGGATTGTTTAAAAGCTTCCCAGGGTTAGGCAACCTTGGTCAGCTCATTCATACACTCATGGTAACTCAACATCTGGATGGATGCAAGTTGCTCCCATTCTTCAAGATTATAGAATCCCTTTGGGGCTGGCCCAGCCTTTTGCTACTTTTTCTTATGCTCTCTTGGTGTGAGTTGTGTCTTTTTCCTACTGATACAGCAAAAGCATCAGAGCTGAGCTTCAATAATCAGTGCTTTTTTGACTGGCAATACCTACTGGATCTGCAGAAGGAAGGCACACGAGGAGCACACCAGCATCTAGGCATGTGCTGGCTACACGAACAAGTGATTCAACATTCAACATACCTTCTCTGAGTTCACCTGGGAGACTCTCTGTCCACTCATTTCCTAGCATGGTTACATAAAGGACATCATGGCTCCCAGGAAAGCTGTGGGGTTGAAATCCCAGGATCCATAGCATGGGCACAAAGAGGATAGGCACCAATGATGGAGACATAGGCATCTTCTGGGGCATAGCCTCAGGTCCACTGGCCTTGGCAGAGGATGGAGCCAAAGCACAGCATGAGCTCAGGGCAGTGACCATCTGCCATCCCTAAGCATCCTTGGCACCCATCCAATTATTTCAAGGTGAAGTTAATATAGTATGCTTTAAAACAATTAAGTTTCAAACTGAAGTTTCAAAAAGAATCCTTTCTAATATTTACCTGTGAGGATGTTCATGACCAGGAAGTCCTCTCCTGTTACTATATTGTCTTTAGGGAAAGAAACTTCCCAGCAGGACAAAGGGACCAGCCAAGGGTTCCTCACAATACATCTCTTTAGAAGCTCCTGTGTTAAGGGTCACTAGAGTAAAGGGTCATTAAGAGACCCTTTTCTGTTATTAACAATGCTCTTCTGATCACCTGTGTACTAGCAGAAATCTATAAACAACAATTTAACCTCTAAGGAATTCCTGGTTGGTCCCTGGAATAGTCCTGTCCTCAATGAGTGAGTCAGGGACCTGGGGATTAGCAACAGAACAGCTGCACGCCAATGGTAAAGGAAGCTGCAGGCGATGATTAGAATGCTAGAATGCTAGGAGGCCTGGCTGGAGCCTTGGGCTTGCTGGCTATGTGGAGTCTTGGAACCACTGGAGAGCAGCATTACTGCGCAGGAGGAAGAAGGCCAGGCAAGAGCTGCAGGCTCATCCCCCAGGCTCAGTGTACAGAGGAGCAGGTAGAAAGCACAGCGGGCACAAGGAGAGCATGGGATGCAGCCAGCAGCCAATATGCTGTGTGGACCTTAGTCCTCCACTGCTTTGATGAGTCCTATGGGAAAAGTGGGGCAAGTACAATGTTCAGAAATAGCAAATCTAAGATACTGATGTACTCTCCCAGGGCAGGCTCCTTTGTCAGTCTCACCACTACACATGTGCTGGCTGCTTTTATGTCAGCTTGATACCAGCATGAGTTATTTGGGAAATGAGAGTATCAATTAAAATGTGTAAAGTTTGTGTAGGCATTTTCTTAATTGGTTTGATGTGACAGGTCCCCGTGGTCAGTGGCAACCCGGGGCAGGTGGGTCTTGGGTGTTGTAAGAAAACAGGCAGAATAAGCCATAGTGAGCAAGCCAATAAGCAGCACTACTCTACGGCTTCTGTTTCAGTTCCTGTCTCCAGGTTCCTGCCCTGACTTTCCTCAGTGATGGACCTGTTACCTAGAAGCATAAAATGAAGTAAACTTTTGGTCATGGTGATTTATCATGTTTTATTTTTCAATAGAAACACTAAGACATAAATTGGTACCAAGATGGGAGTACTGTGGTGGTATTTGAACTTTGTCTGGAAAAGCCATCGAGTGTTCACGGTTCCATGGTAACATAGATGACAGGGATGGTGAGAGCAGTGCAGAGGTGAAGACCTGACCTGTGAACTTTCAGATGGAAATAAAGACTCTAATATGATAGTTTGAGAGATATTTTGAATTAATAACTATCAAAGTTAAGTCTCTGCTTTGCTGGGACAATTGATGCTGGGGTCCTGGAGGGCAAGTTGGATAAAATGTAAAGTTTCTCAGGTTACACTGATTTTGAAGACATGAGGGGGTCATGGAGAGCAGCTGGGGCTTGGTAGTGTGTGGCAAGGCAGAAATCTCTGATGAGAGGGTAATGGTGAAAATCCAGCCTCAGTTGTAGTAGAGACCCTAGGATGGAAGGAGTCATGGGGAGAAGTCGAAGCTTGTTACTGGCAGAGTCAGAGTCCCTGAACCCAGCTTCAGTGGAAATCAGACATTTAGCACATGCCATGACCATGAGTAACAGACAGTCAAGGGCAGCAGCACTAGTAGGGGGGCCGGCTTGACTCAGAGAAGCTGTGTGTGCTGCAGGTGCAGAGCGGAGAAGTGAAACTGACGAGGCCCTTTGGAGCCCAGAGGGTCACAGTTTATATAGCCAACATTTGGTTTTGCTTTGCTTTTATTATAACTGTGAAATAGTTACTTCTTCTTGGAGTAAGAAAGTATATAACTTATTTTTGATTTTATAAGAACCCACAGCTTAGAGACTCTGAAATTTTATAGAGATATAGGAATTTCAGAGACTGGATAATTTAAAATTCTTTTGTATCTTAGAAAAACATTGAGCTTTGAAAGAGGCTGTATGCTCAAAAGAGACTGAATTTTTAATGTGTTTGAATTTTTAAAGATTGGGACTTAAAAGTTAAAATATTTTACATTGTGATACTATTACTCACATGGTATCACAGGGACAAAGGAGAAAGGAGAAATTCTAGTCAAATCGTATTGTTTTTGTATGTAAAATTGGCAAGGAAGGGGTTAATTGTGCTGGCTAGTTTTATGTCAACTTGACACAAGCTAGAGTCATTTGAGAAATGAAACCTCAATTGAGAAAATGCCTCCACCAGATTGTCCCCTGGCCAAGCCGTGAAACACTCTCTTGATTAATGAGTGGCATGGAAGGGCTCGGCTCGCTGTGGGCAGTGCCACCCCTGGAAAGGTGGTCTTGAATGGTATAAGAAAACAGTTTGAGCAAGTTATGGTGAACAAGCCAATAAGCAGCATTCCTCCATGATTTGTCCTCCAATTGCTGCTTCCAGGTTCTTGCCCTGACTTCCCTCAGTGATGGACTACTATCTAAAAGTGTGGGATCAAATAAACCTATTTCTTCCCATGTTGGTTTTGATCCTGGTGTTTTATCATAACAATAGAAACCCAAAGACACACATATGGTAATACTGACACAGTGTAACTTCTATGGCAGCCTGCATTCCCACAGCTGCTATCTTGATAACATTTTCTAAGCATTCTCAAGGAAGGTTTGTTGCAAGTCAAGAAGTACACATAAAACCAGACTAGTCCACACAGGAGGGAGTTCACACTCCCCAGACAAACATCTAGTTATGACTGGACAGTCAAATGGCAGTACATCAGGGAGACCTGGGGCGGGAGGAGGAGGAGGACTTGAGGGGAGCAAGCCGACTGGAGAGAAGAGGAACGGCAGCCGCACCTCATCAAAACTCTGCAGTGACAACCTCTCCTGTTGTGGTGACAAGGCTTCTCTTTGCATCTCCTGAATGTCAGACTTTACACTGTTACCATGAAGGTCATAGGATCTTTGCACTTTTCCCAAGGGTTTTTTAAAAAGTTCTTATCAGGAGTGTGGTATTGAGTTGGCACTCTGCCCATCTTTCCTGTTCTTCGTAATAATTCATACCCAGTGCTCAGTGAAGCAGAACCCAACTCCTCCCCACACCACAGGCCTGTTCAGTACCATTTAGTCTAAGGACACGCTGGAGGCTCAGTATAGGGTTTTAGCTAGTGTGTCAGAGAAGAGGCATGCACCACAGTATCATTTCATTCCTTCTCTTGACCATCAGAACAAACTCTCCTGTGGAAAAGCATAGAAAACATGAGATGGGAGAGAATGTGAAATGTACAGATAAATGGGTCAGTTAAAAATTACTGTATAACCGTGGAAGTTTGCTAACACTACTCAGTGAAAACTAACCCCAGAAGACAGTATCCACAGGGTTTCAACATTTGCCAGACTTATTGATTACAAGAAATAAAAAAGACAATTTACAAAGAAGAGCTTTGCCAGAAAAGAACAGCATGTGGTCACCTCTTAACAGGTCAAATGAAGCATTGTACCCTGAATGGCTGTTCAGGCAAACCCAGATGTTTACCTCAATTTAAGGAAGAGGAAAGAACCCAACTGATTTTGGATCAGAGACAGTCTACAAAGTAAGTAGCTTAGATTTTTCAAAACTCTCAATATAATGGGGGTGGAGGTGAGTGTCCTGGCAAAGAACATGCCTAACATGTATATGTTCATGGAATAGCATGTGCCTAACATGTATATGTTCATGGAATAGCATGTGCCTAACATGTATATGTTCATGGAATAGAATGTGCCTAACAAACATGTATATGTTATGGGTTTTGATCCCAGCCCTGCAAAACAAAACAAAAAACACACATACACAACCAAACTTGTTTCTGTCTTGGAAGTAACTCAGCTGCACTGCTTGCTTAGTATTCAAGAAGTCCTGGGTTGACTCTCAAGGCCTGAAACAAGCAAACAAACACACAAACAAACAAAAGAAAAACAGAGATAAAAGAAAGGGGTGGTGGAGGAGCAAAGTTAGGAAAGATGCCAACAGAAGGAAGGCAGAAAAAGAACAGCAGAGATGTGATCAGAGAAAAAAACCAGTGACGGTGACTATTTCCCAGACAACCAAGAGCATCTGAATTGGGACAATATACTGAGTAATATTGCTTTTCAGTGTTTAGATTTCACAGTGAGGATGCTGGTCTGGTTTTGTAGAGAGCACTGTAAGCTTAGGAGATCCAGGCCAGAGGGCGCCATGCTGTCTGCAGCTTGCTTTCAAATGTTTCTGATAGGAAGTCTAAACACATACAGGCATATTACACATACACATATCTCTGTGTAATGATTCAGTAGGCCTGGGTAAAAATCTTATGAGTTATCACTGTCCTGTTCTTCAGATTTTTTTCTGTACATTTTAATTTCTTAATAATAAGAAGTAAGGCAAAAAGGCAAATGAAAGTGTATTCCAAGAGTTATAAAATGAAAAGCCACTGCCCATGAGTGCTGGACAGGAACTGTCATTCTCAACAAACATTAAAAGGAAACATTAAAATGCAAACAGTGTTTTAAGGCAACAAGGCTTATTTTCTTTGCTTTTATCATTATTAATACCCACATAGTTAATCTTAGCTGTTACAATGACAATGTCAGTTTGCACTAGGGTACATCAGGCTACCTATCAGGGATCACTGTCACATTCTTCTTAAAAATAAAGCCATTCTAAACTGACATTCCAATGCAAAGCTAGAGATCTTTCTGACCTTTTAGTTACTGTGTTTTTGTAGGTTAGAATGCTGCAAGGGGTGGATCCCATCTCCTGGTGTTCTGCTCCTAGGACTCTGAGCTCTTTGGAGATGTTGGTAGCCCTCTCACTCTTCTACCAGGACCTCAGCATAGGACTTACTTTTCAGACGTCTTGCTCTTTGGAGGTGAGTGGCACTCAGGCATTTGGATGAACATGGTACCGTCCCTGTTGGAAATTGCCCATTGTGGCCACAGAGGAGGTATGAGAGCCCAGATAGCTCCTGAGAACTCTGGAAAAGAAAGAGTAGAGAATGTTCAGATTGTCAAAAGTGAGAATTAAAAATCTTAAGATTCAGTATGCACACGAAGGATGACAATCCCACTTCCAACATAGTGGGTGGTCACTCTACTACCACAGCAACCATTGCTGTATCTTTTATTTTTTAAAAAATAAAGTGATTTGAAGATTTATTATATTATTATTTAAAATTATGTGTATTTAGGTATCTATACCTGTGTGTTAGGTATATGCACGCGAGTGAGGGTGCAGAAGCCAAAAATATTGAATACCCTGGAATTAGAGTAACAGGTGGCTCATGAGTTGCCTGGCATGGGTGCTGGGAACTGAACTTGGGTCTTTACAATAGCAGTGTGCACTTTTGACCCCCAAGCCATCTCTTCCGAACTCAGGAACCATTTAAATGCTATTTTAAGCTCATTGGCCCTGTTATTAACAATTTTAGCCCATGAGTATGCTTCAGGACTTGGATAATTAAGCATGAATAGTTTACATAATTTCTTTCTCTCTTTTTTTCATTTTACACATCCTTTGAGTAATTCTTTCTAAGTGGCTTCTGTAGGTAACACATTTTTGGGGTTTTTAAATAAAAACTAGGAGGATAAAATAGAGATTAAGTGCAAAAGAATAAAATTTGCTAGTCAGCAAACAGTCCTGAAGAACAACAAAAGTGGAGTTGTCCCATGTGAGTTCTCTGGGAGCATGGTTTGGGATGAGGACATGATGCTGGGCCACCGAGAGGACAGGGGTCCCAGGAGTCAACTGTTACCTAGATGACTTGTGATTTTTGGATGAAAGTGAAGAACCAGAGAAACACTTCCATTTTGAGCAAAAGTTCCTAAACCTCAGCTTTGAAACAGGCCCGAGGTTTGCACAGAGACAAAGTACAAACAGGAGAGGTAACCTAGGGGCTGATAGCAGTTAATTAACCATGGAATATCCCAGTTCCTGAGATAGCCTGGAATGACCCAACCCTGGAGGTAGTTGAAAGAATAGGGCTAGGCAAACAACCTGCTAAGATAATAGAGGAAGTCTAAAAATCCCCCAAAGATGAGCTAATCAGAATTGTATGCATGCTATGGCCCTTAATTGATATATAATGTTGTGATTTTTGCCTTTAAAAATGCAGCTTCCAAAGGGGTGGTACCTCCTCTGGCCACTGTCATGTCTGTATGGCAGACCAAGGTCCTTGTTGCCGCTTACATTTTCCAATAAACCCTGCTTTTGCATTTCAGGGAGTTCGCATCTCTGGTGGTCTATTTGGAGGCCTCACAACCAGGGTACAACAGAAAGTGCCAAGACAATTCAATGAGAAAGAGACAGGTTGTGTTTGCTTGATTTTTGTTTGCTACAGAAAAACTAGGTATCAATGTGCAAGATATGAAGTTAGGGCCTTACTTAATAGCATACCTATATGCAAATACATAATAGATTAAGAGACAGCGCCCATTTTGTTCATGAGTAACTTTTGCAAGGTACATTACTTCTTCCCTTTGCTAATTCCCAGCCCTGGCCTGTGTGTCTCCGAAACCCACAGCTGCAGCCCAAGAACCTGGTTGTTCAGGGACCACCTGTACCTGGTAAGTTACTTATTCTCTTCTCTACCCTTTCACCTCACTCGCTGCCACCTCCACACTGCAGGGCTAGCTCTGGATCCTCAGCCTTCAAACTGCTTTTCAAACTGTTTTTTTTATAGTCATGTTTCATTGAGCAGATACACAGTTGTCTGAACCCCCCTGACTGCACCCACAGACCAAGCACCAGACTTCTAGTTTGGGAGTCATATTTCACTGGTCCAATTAAATAGCATATAAACCATTTTTACTTGGCCTAGCTCAGGTCAGGTATCTTCTGCACTGGCCCAAGAAAAGGCATGCAGATTGTCTGGTCAGCCATACAATCAAAGAAAGAACTCAACAAGCCCAAGTCACACCACAGAAACAAAGTCAAGACCACATGCTACCCATCAAGCCACTACTCCTACAGAAATGTTTCCAATGAAAATTGTCTAGCGGAAGCTCAGGACACAGAATTTAAAATAACAATCATAAACTTTATGAAATAAGTCAAGGAACTTAAAGAAGATATGAGCAGACACTTCACTGAACACCATGAGGATAACAATAAATACCTGGGTGATGGGCAAGTAAAATATTAGTACATACCTGAATGAAACAACAGAGATAGTATAAAAGTTATTTCAAAAGTGAATCCAAGAGATGGAAACACTGAAAAGAAGACATGCTGAAGTGAAGCTAGAATTTAAAAAATATGTCAGTTGGAAAACTCAGAGAAGAACAGGAAGAAGAAATAAACTGGAGGGTAGAACATCAGGAGCTCACTGACTCTGGACTGACAGTTGGGGACTCTGCATGGGACTGAACTAGGCCCTCTGAATGTGCAATTACCAGGTGTAAAGAAAAGAACCATGTCCAACAACAACAACAACAACAAAAAATCAACTAAACAGAAGTAATACTTAGAACCAAAGACTGAAAAGAAAAAGAAAAAAAAACCACAGCCAAGAGACTCTAGAAAAAAAAAACACAAACAGAGCTACAAATTAATGAGATACAAAACACAGCGAAGCAAAACAGAAAAAAATTCCTAGACTCTCCGTACACCTTTCAATAATAACTGTATCAATGGCCTCAACTGTCCAGTCAACAGACACAGGCTAGCTGAACGGATTAAGAAACCAATCCACTTTTCTGTTTTCTATAAGAAATACATCTTAGCTTTAAAGTGAAGGGATGGAAAAAAGTATTTCAAGAAATATAATCAGGAATCAAGCGGGCATGGCAATCCTAACATTTGACAAAATATGCTTAAAACTCAGATTAATGAGAAGAATAAAGCAGGACACTTCATTCTAACCAAAGGAACAAATAGCCAAACCATATTACTGCCCTAAATATATGTGAATCAAAGTCTGGTGCACCCAGTTTCATAAAAAGTATCACAATGGAATTAAAAACACAGATGAACAGGAAACCCAATAAAACGTCATTTAAAATATCCTACTTTCTCAATAGATAGGCCATCTGGACACAAAAATAAATAAAGAAATCTCAGAATTAAATGGCATCTAACATCAAATGGACCTGACAGATAGCTGTAGAATATTCCACCCAAACATCAAGGAATATACCTTCTCCTAGTAGCACATAGAAGTGTCTCTAAAATAGACCACATGCTGCAGGCACAAAATAAGTCTTAACAAATACAGAAAACTGAAATAATTCCAGGGGTCCTATATAACCATTATATGATAAAATTTAAATTGGACAGCAAACAAAATTCCAGTAAACTTGGGGAAATTAAACAACTTAATACAGAATGATGAAAGAGTCAAAGAAGAAATCAAGAAGGAAAGAAAAATATTCCTGGAACTAAATAAAAATTAAAGCACAATACAACCAAACCTCTGGGACACAGTAAAAGCAGTTCTGAGAGGAAAATCTATATCCCTAAGTGTCTACATAGAAAATCAGAAAGAGCACAAGTCAATGACTTAATACCTCTTGAGAATTTGGAGAAATAGGAACAAACCAAACTCAAACCCAGTCAATTGCAAAAATAAAAAATTAAAATCAGAGCAAATTCAATGAAATGAAAACAATTCACAGAATCAAAGAATCTAAGAGTTGGTTCTTTGAGAGAGATAAACAAAATTATAGACTCTTGGCCCAACTAGCAAAAGGAAAAAAGATGACTCAAATTAACATACTAAAAATGAACCGAGAAACATTATAACAGACACCAAAGAAACATAGGATAATGAAATACTTTAAAAACCTATATTCCATTAAGTAGGGAAATCTAAATAAAAATAAAATGGATGAATTTCTTCATTCTTCCAAACTACCAAAGTTAAACCAAGAAGAGACCAAAATCTCAATAAACCCATAACAAAGGAAGAGCTATATAACATTCCAGTTAAAAAAAATTTCCATGCCCAGAGAGGTTCACATAAAAATTCTATTAGATTTTCAAAGAAGAACTACAGTGATAAATATCTGTTAAATAAAAAAAAATAGAAATAGAAGAATGACTCTTGAGCTTGTTTTTATTAAGCCAGCATTACTCTGATACCCCAAGCAGGTAGATATAACAAACGAAGCTATAGGCCAACATAGATGCAAAATCTTTAATAAAATATCAGCAAGTCAAATATAAGCACATATGTAGATCATCCACCACAAACAAGTTAGCTTTATCCTGGAAATGCAGGGTGGTTCAACATACATAAGCCAATAGATATAATAAATCATATAGATGGATTTAAAGACAAAATCACATGATCATTCCAATAAGATGCAGAAAAAGCCTTTGACCAAATACAACACACATTCATGATAAAGTCCTAAACAGAGTAGGACTGGAGGGAATATCCATCAATATACTAAAGGTATATATGGCAAACACACAGCCAACATTTACACAAATTTAGAAGACCTGAAGACAATTCTATTAAAATCAGGAATGAGACAGGGCTGTGTACTGTCCCCACTCCTTTCCAATACTGTGCTCAAAGCACTACAGGGAGCAATAAGACAAGAACAGAAAATCAAAGGGAGCACAAATAGGAATAGAAGTAAAATTACCCCTATTTGTAGATTACATTATACTATACGTGAGAAATCCAAAAGTGGCAAAATACATTACCTAACAAAAACCACAACCTTTCTTTACAACACCAACAAACACAGTGAGAATCAGATCTTGGGAACACTCCCATTTATACTGTTATCAAAGACAATAAATTATCTCTGAATAAACTTAAGTGGTGAAAGACCTCTACAAGGAAAAGGTCCAATCTGTGAAGAAAGAGATTGAGAAAGACACTAGAAAATGGAAAAATATGTTGTGTTCATATGTCAGTAGAATTAATATTGTGAAAATGGCCATCATTCCAAAAGCCATTTGAAGTTCATGTAGTCCCAGTTAAAATACTCCTAAAATTATTCACAGAAATAGAAAAATAAACTATCATAAAATATAAACAGGCCAGAGCAGAGTCAAAGAAGGCCCTAGGCCCTGCCCAACTGGGTCCTATCTCCAGGGCAAACTGCATCATCAGACAAGGACTGAGGGCTTTGAAACTCCATCCCCGTCCAGACAAAGTCAAAGGTGAGTGGTTCCCACCCCCTGGGCCTCAGTCTGGAGAATTCCTCTCTGGGATCGGGCTTGCACCCAAGGATCTGATCTCAGACTTGTTCTAGTGGAAGGCTCTAGGCTTTGCTTGGCTGGGCCCCGTCTCCAGGGTGAACTGCATTATCAGACAAGAACTGAGGGCCTTGGAAACACAGTCCCCTGTCCAGAGCAGAGTAAAAGATCAATCAGACCCCTTGTTCAGAGTAGACAGGAGACCCACAAGTACTCTAGCCACGACTGACTTAAGCTGACTAATTGTGAACCATGGAGGCCACGGGCAGATGCAAATACAAGAATACATATAGTAATATAAAAAACAACAAGGTAACACCAGAAGAAACTAATGATTCTACAACTACAAGACCTGAACAGAGCAATGAAGAAGAATCAGGAGGAAACAACAGCAAAAACACCTTTATGAAGATTATTAAAGCCTTCAGAGAGAATATAAAAAAATTCCCTCAAAGAAATAGAAAAAAATACAAACAAAAAATTGGAAGAGATGAACAAAATCTGAAAGAAAACCAAGAAAAGGAAAACCAAAAAATGAAAGAAATATTCCAGGAACTAAAAAGTGAAATATAAACAATAAAAAAGGCACAAAATGAGGCAAGGGTGGAAATAAAAAATCTGAAGAAAAGAGCTGGAACTACAGATACAATCATAACTAACAAAATCCAAGAGTGGAAGATAGAATCTCTGAAGTGGAAGACTCAGTAGCTCAAATAGATATATCACTCAAAGAAAACACTAAAACCAAAAAAAGTCATAACATAAAACATTCAGGAAATCTGGGACACCATGAAAAGATCTAACCTGAGAATAATAGGAATAGAAGAAGGAGAATACCAGCTCAAAGGCACAGATAATGTATTCAATAAAATGATAGAAGAAAATGATTAAAGGAGATGCCTATAAAGATACAAGAAGCTTACAGAACACAAAATAGATTTGACCCCTCAGAAATGCCTGCTAGCCACATAATAATCAAGACATAAAACATACAGAAAAAAGAAAAAATTTTAAGAGCTGCAAAAGAAAAGGGTAAACTTACTTATAAAGGCAGATCTGTGAGAATAACTCTTGACTATTCAATGGAAACGATGAGAGCTAGAAGGGCTTGGTCAGAAGTTATACAGACACTAAAAGACCATGGCTGCCAACCTACACTACTGTACCCAACAAAACTATCAATCACCACAGATGATGTAAACAAGGTATTTCATGACAAAGTCAGACTGAAAAAATACCTGTCTACCAATCCGGCCCTCCAGAAAGCATTAAAGGGAAAAGTCCAACCTAAGGATCCCAGATACACCTATGAAACCACAAACAATCAATAACCCCACAGAAGAAAAACCCAGAGAGAAGAAATACAAACAACCCTCCACCAAAAATAACAGGAAATATCAATCAGTGGTCACTCATATCCCTTTATATCAATGGACTCAATTCACCTATACAAAGACACACACTAACACGATGAATACAAAAACAGAAGCCAACCTTCTGTTGCCTACAAGAAACACACCTCTACCGCAAAGACAGACACAGGCTCAGAGTAAAGGGATGGGAAAAGATTTTCCAAGCAAATGGCCCTAAGAAGCAAGCTGGGGTTGCCAGCCCAATATTGAACAAAGTAGACTTCAAACTAAAATCAATTAAAAGTGACCAGGATGGACATTAATATTCATCTCAGGGAAAACTGGTCAAGATGAGATTTCAATCCTGAATATTTATGCCCCTAATATAAGGGCACCTATCTATGTAAAAGAAACACTATTAAAGCTGAAATCCTAATTCAACTCTTACACCCTAATAGTGGGAGACTTCAATACCCCACTTTCACCATTGGATAGGTTAACCAGACAGAGACTCAACAGTGAAATAAGGAGTCTAACAGAGATTATGATGCAAATGGATTTAATAGATGTTTACAGAAGCTACCACACAAACTCAAAGGAATATACATATTTCTCAGCACCACATGGAATATTCTCTAAAACTGACCACATAATTGGTCATAAAGCAAATATCAAAAGATACAAAAAAATGGAAATAATCCCTTGTATCATATCAGACCACCAGGGCCTAAAGTTAGAGTTCAACATCAAAGATCACAGAAAGCTTAGAACTCATGGAAACTAAATACCACTCAGCTGAACCACCTTGGGATCAAGGAAGAAATTAAGAAAGAAATCAAAGTCTTCCTAGAATTTAATGAAAATGAATCCACAACATACCCAAACTTATGGGACACAATGAAGGCAGTCTTGAGAGGAAAATTCATAGCGCTAGATGCCTATATGAAAAACCTAGAGAAATCCTAGAGAACTAACAGCTCAGCTGTAAGCCTTAGAACTATTAGAAGCAAACTCACCTAAAAGGAGTAGACAACAGGAAATAATCAAACTTAGAGCTGAAATCAATACAATTAAAACAAAAAGAACAATACAAAGAATCAATGAATCTAAGAGTTGGTTCTTTGAGAAAGTCAAGAAGATAGATAAGCCCTTAGCCAAACTAATGAAAAAGCAGAGAGAGAGTGTCCAAAGCAACAAAATCAGAAATTAAAAGGGGGACATAAGAACAGACCCCCCAGGAAACCCAGAGAATTATCAGGTCATATTTTGAAAAATCTATACTCCACAAAAATGGAAAACCTAGAAGAAATGGACAGCTTTTTGGACAGATACCACATACCAAAATTAAATCAAAATCAGATTAAATACCTAAACATATCTATTACCTAAAGGAAATTCAAGCTGTCATTAAAAGCATACCAAGTAAAAAAAAGCCAAGGTTCAGATGGTTTCAGTGCAGAGCTCTACCAGACTTTCAAAGATGAGCTACTTCCAATACTCCTCAAACTGTTTCACATAGTAGAAATTGAAGGAATATTGCCTAACTCTTTTTATGAGACCACAATTACCCTAATACCCAAGCCACTCAAAGATGCAACATAGAAAGAGAATTACAGACCAATTTCCTCCATGAATATTGATGCTAAAATTCTCAACAAAATTCTGGCAAACCGTACACAACAACATATAAAAAATATCATCCACCATGACCAAGTAAGCTTCATCCCAGTAATGCAAGGATGGTTCAACATATGAAAAACCATAAATGTCATCCATTATACAAACAAACTGAAGGAAAAAAACCACATGACAATCTCCTCAATGCTGAAAAAGCCTTTGACAAAATCCAGCACTCCTTTATGTTAAAAGTCCTGGAGAGATCAGGAATACAGGGAAAATATCTAAATACAACAAAGGTGATTTACAAAAAGCCATTAGCGAACATTAAACTTAATGGAGAAAAACTCAAAGCAATCCCACTAAAATCAGGAACTAGACAAGGATGTCCTCTCTCCTGTTACCTATTCAACATAGTTCTCAAAGTTTTAGCTAAAGCAATAAGAATGAAAGGAGGTTAAGGGATACAAATTGGAGAAGAATTGAAACCATCTCTGTTTGCAGATGATATGATTGTATACATAAGTGACCCACAAAATTCTACCAGGGAACTTGTACAGCTAATAAACACCTTCAGCAATGTAGCAGGACATAAGATTAACTGAAAGAAATCAGTAGCCCTCCTATACACTGAAGATAAAAGGGCAGAAAAAGAAATAAGGGAAACATCACCCTTTATAATAGCTGCAAATAGTATTAAATACCTTGGAGTAACTATAACCAAATAAGTAACAGATCTATTTGACAGAAACTTTAAATCACTGAAAGAAATTGAAGAGGATATCAGAAAATGGAAAGATCTCCCATGTTCCTGGATAGATAGGATCAACATAGTAAAAATGGCAATTTTACCAAAAGCAATGCACTTCCCATCGTAATCCCACCACATTTTTTTTTGCAGACCTTAAAAGAACAATACTCAATTAAAAGCCAGGATTGCCAAAACAATTTTGTTCAACAAAAGAACGTCAGGAGAAATCACCACTCCCGACTTCAAGCTATACTATAGAGCTACAGTAATAGAAACAGCCTGGTACTGAAGAGAGTAAACTTAGCTCAAGAAATGTCATTTTGTATTCTAGTAGCCATAGAGATAAAATAGAATTCAGTTCTACATTCCTGTCAGGGGCTTTCCCAGTTCTAGGAGAGAATGAGCTGGACACCTGGATGATCCAGGTGGGGTCCAGGACTAAAAGGAGTCTTCCATTTTAGGGAACTATGCTAAACTAAAGAAGACAGAGCTCTGAGAAAAAGTCCCTCACCTAGTTCCCAGAGACTATTGCTAGAAACTGCTGTTCACAGAGGGGCAGCATGACCTAAGTTCCAACTGCAGAATCCATACCACCTTGACACTGCTACCTGACCACCAAAAGCTCTAGTCAAAATACACCACTATCATTCCTGGGCCCAGATTCAAGAAGAAATTCCACAGATTAGCTGTCAGTACACAACCTCACACTAGAGTAACCTCAAATTGAGGTTTTTCCCTTTAAAAGTGGCTGTTAAGCTCCCCTCAGGAGCCCCTCCTGATCTTGCTATGGCAAGAGCTGGATTGGGTTCCCTGCCATGGTTTGTATTTACCTAAATAAACCTTGCTGTTGCATTATGGACTTCTCCGGTCCCAGGTGGTCTCTTTGGGGAATTTAGACACAACAGTACTGGCATAAAATCAGACTTGTGGATCAATGGAATGGAGTTGAAGATCCCAACACAAACCCAAAAACCTATGAACACCTGATCTTCGAGAAAGAGGCCCAAAATACTCAGTGGAAAAAAGAAAGTATCTTTAACAAATGGTGTTGTCATAGCTGGATGGTCGTGTGTAGAAAAATGCAAATAGATCCAAGCCTGTCACCCTTCACAAAACCAAAATCCAAGTGGATCAAAGACCTAACATAAACCCAGCCACTCTGAACCTGATAGAAAAGAAAGTGGGAAATACCCTCCAGTGCATTGGCATGGGTGACCTCTTCCTAAATATAACACCAGTAGCACAGATAATAAAAACAACAATCAATAAGTGGGACCTCCTGAAACTGAGAAGCTTCTATAAAGCCAAGTACACAGTAAATAAGACAAAACAACAGCCTACAGAATGGGAAAAGATATTCACCAATCCTACAAGTGACGGAGGACTGATCTCTAAAATATATAGAGACCTCAAGAAACTAGAGTTCAAAACCTTGAATATTCCAATCAAAAATGGGGTTCAGAACTAAAAAGAGACTTCTCAGCAGAAGAATTAAGAATGGCTGAAAGGCACCTGAAAAAATGTTCAACATGTTTAGCCATCAGAGAAATGAAAATCAAAACAGCTTTGAGATACCACCTCACACCTGTCAGAATGGCTAAGATTAAATACACAGATGACAGCCTATGCTGGAGAGGTTGCAGAGCAAGAGGAACACTCCTGGTTCAGCCACTCTGGAATACAGTATGGCGATTTCTCAGAAAACTGGAAATCAATCTCCCCAAAGATCCAGCAATACCACCACTGGGCATATACCCTAAAGATGCATAGTCATACTCCAAATGCATAAGCTCAACTGTGTTCATAGCAACATTATTTGTAATAGCAGGAACCTGGAAACAACCTAGATACCCCACAGATGAAGAATGAGTTAACAAACTATGGTGCATTTACACAATGTAGTACTATTCAGCTGTGAGAAAAAATGATGTCCTAAACTTTGCAGACTAATGGATGGTTTTGGAGAATATCCTCCTGAGCGAGGTTTCACAAACTCAGAAAGAGAAACAGGGGATGTACTCACTCATTAGTGGACTTTAAACAAAAAATGCTAAGCACGTTTTAGCTGCAAACCACAACCACTGAACAGCTTGGGATCTGAAACACCTTGGATTGGCACCTTGGAACTCATTTCCTCCAGAGAAACACCTGACTCAGTCTTGATGTGGGGGTGAGGAAAGCAGATCTGCCAGGAGTGGATGTTGAACTAAGCCACTTTGTGACCTTGGGACCTCCTGCCCTTGCTGGGGAGGATATAAACTGATGGAGAGAAGAGTGAGTGACTGGGAGGTGCAGGAGTGGGAAGGGATCCTGAACAACGGCATACATGGATAAAAAAATGACTTTTTCCATAATAAGAACAACAACAAAAAATTGAAACAGAACTAGAAAAGATCCCAGATATATAAAGAATCATACTGGGTGGATTGCCATTCCCCCTTAAGATATATTATGGAGTTATAGTAATAAGAATAATATGGTACTGTCAGAAAACAGACTGATGGAATAAAACAGAAGACACAGACATGAGTATACAGCCACCTGAGGTTGGACAAACCCATGCTGTATAAAAAACAAACTGTGGTACATCTCCACAATGAAGTACTACTCAGCAATAAGAAATAATGATATCCTAAAATCTGCAGGCAAATGGATGGATTTGGAGAATATCCTCCTGAGTGAGATACCACAAACCCAGAAAAATAAGCAGGGGATGTACTCACTCATTAGTGGACACTAAACAAAAAGCAAAAAGCAAAGCATTTGTTTTTTTTTCCTTCTTCTTTTTTTATTATTATGAATAAAGAATACAGGGAGAATACCTAAATATAATAAAGACGATTTACAGGAAGCCAACAGCCAGTATGAAACTTAATGGAGAAAAACTCAAAGCAATCCCACTAAAATCAGGAACTAGACAAGGATGTCCTCTCTCCCCTTATCTATTCAATATAGTTCTTGAAGTTTTAGCTAAAGCAATAAGGGAACAAAAAGAGATTAAGGGGATACAAATTGGAAAAGAAGAAGTGAAGCTATCTTTATTTGCGGATGATATGATTGTATACATAAGTGACCTACAAAATTCTTCCAAGGAACTGCTACAGCTGATAAACACCTTCAGCAATGTAGCAGGATACAAGATTAACTCAAAGAAATCAGTAGCCCTTCGATACACTAAAGACAGAAGAGCTGAAAAAGAAATAAGAGATACATTACCCTCCATAATAGCTTCAAATAGTATTAAATACCTTGGAGTAACTATAACCAAAGAAGTAACAGACCTATTTGACAAAAATTTTAAATCACTGAAGAAAGAAATTGAAGAGGATATCAGAAAATGGAAAGCTCTCCTATGTTCCTGGATTGGTAGGATCAACATAGTAAAAATGGCAATTCTACAAAAGGCAACCTACAGATTCAATGCACTGCCCATCAAAATCCCAACACAATATTTTTTGGACCTTGAAAGAACAATACTCAATTTCATTTGGAATAACAGGAAAGCCAGGATTGCCAAAACAATTTTACTCAACAAAAGAACCTCAGGAGGCATCACCATTCCTGACTTCAAGTTATACTATAGAGCTACAATAATAAAAACAGCCTGGTATTGGCATAAAAACAGACTTGTGGATCAATGGAATAGAATTGAGGATCCAGACATTAACCCAAAAACCTATGAACACCTGATTTTTGACAAAGAGGCCCAAAACATTCAATGGAAAAAAGATAGTATATTTAACAAATGTTGTTGGCATAGCTGGATGGTAGTGTGTAGAAAAATGCAAATAGATCTGAGCCTGTCACCCTGCACAAAACTCAAATCCAAGTGGATCAAAGACCTCAACATAAACCCAGCCACTTTGAACTTGATAGAAAAGAAAGTGGGAAATACACTTCTACGCATTGGCACAGGCGACCACTTCCTAAATATAACATCAGTGGCACAGACACTAACACCAACAATCAATAAGTGGGATCTCCTGAAGCTAAGAAGCTTCTGTAAAGCCAAGGACACTATCAATAGGACAAAACGACAGCCTACAGAATGGGAAAAGATTTTCACCAACCCTACAAGTGATAGAGGACTGATCTCTACGATTTATAAAGAGCTCAAGAGTCTAGAGCCCAAAACCTTGAATAAAGCAATCAAAAATAAAAAGGGAATTCTCAGCATAGGAATTACAAATGGCTGAAAGGCACCTGAAAAAGTGCTCATTATCTTTAGCCATCAGAGAAATCAAATCAAAACAACTCTGAGATACCACCTAACACCTGTTAGATTGGCTAAGATAAAAGGCACACATGACAGCCTATGTTGGAGAGGATGTGGATCAAGGGAAACACTACTCCATTGTTGGTGGGAGTGTAAGCTTGTTCGGCCACTTTGGAATGCAGTATGACGGTTTATCAGAAAATTGAGAATCAATCTCCCCAAGGACCCAGCAATACCACTTTAGCAATACTAAAGAGGCACATTCACACTCCAAAGGTATTTGCTCAACTATGTTCATAGCAGCATTATTTATAATAGCAAGAACCTGGAAACAACCTAGATGTCCCTCAACTGAAGAATGGATTAACAAACTGTGGTACGGGGCTGGAGAGATGGCTCAGCGGTTAAGAGCACCGTCTGCTCTTCCAGAGGACCCGGGTTCGATTCCCAGCACCCACATGGCAGCTAACAAACTGTGGTACATCTACACAATGGAATACTACTCAGCAGTAAGAAAAAATGATATCCTAAAATTTGCAGGCAAATGGATGGATTCGGAGAATATCCTCCTCAGCAAAGTATCACAAACTCAGAAAGATAAGCAGGGGATGTACTCACTCATTAGTGGTCTCTAAACAAACAAACAAGAAAAAAGCCAAGCATGCCCAAGCTGCAAACCCCAACCACTAAACAGCTTGGGATCAGAAACACCCTGGACTGACGCTTCGGATCCCACTCCACCTAAAGGAACACCTGACTCACTCTTGAAGGTGGGGGTACAAAACTGGATTTGCCAGGAGTTGAGACTGAACTAAGCATTATTGGGTCAGTGGGACCATGGGACTGTCTGCTGGCTGCCCAGGGAGGGGATGGGGAGTTGTGGAGAAGAAAAAATGACCTGATGTGGTGGGAGGGGGACGGGACCTTGAATAAGAATATACAGGGATAGAAAAAAAAATTCAGAGGGAAAGCTGAACACAAAGTAATTTTATGTGTAGCAAACTTATTTGCATTATCACCATTGATAAGTCATGTTTATGATTTTTCTTTTCTTTATAGTTATTGTTAACTTATCAGCATTTTAAATTCATTTTATTGTTTTTCTTGAAAAATACAAAATAAATAAAGAAAAAAATAAACTATAGACAACTGAGTTGAAAATTAAATGAAATTAACAGGAATTTCAAAGACATAGAAGAATAAATCATTAAAGATAGAAAAAACACTAAAGTTTCCCATTTAATCAAAGAAAAAAGCTAAATCAAAGAAATATAACTAAAATTCATAAAGCTAATATTCTGTGTCCACTGGGTATCAGTACCAGTGAAGATAGACTGAGGTCAGTCATGTGGCCTCCTACCTCCTGCCTGCCTTTTGTTCATATTTTTACCTGGAGGATTTTTAAAAAGCTGCTTCTCTCCATGTTCCTTAACACAGCTTAACACAGTTCTCTCCAAGCTTCCCTTAACACAGCCTCTAGCACAGTAGGTATCATCTGTTTTCCATGCTGGACTCAGCATCCTGCCCATTCCTACTCAGCACAGGGTCATAGGCATGCCAGAGATGCTTGCCTGCTTGTTGAAAGAGTGAAGGCTGTTCCAGTACCATTCCTTCATCCCACATCAAAACAGGCACATGGAGGGTGGCTTTCTTACTCTGGCAACCTTAGAGCCTTAGGGAAAGTAGGTTTCTAGGAAATGGACTAAATTCACACACTGGCCACTCAGATTGTCCATGCATTAGTATGGCCCAGCTATTCAACAGAAATTCTGGCCAGGTGCCCATCTCCACCCCAGCCCTGCTGGAACTCACTTTTGGGTTTGGTTCTCAAATGGAATCCAAACCTTTAATGTGTGCTGGCTAAGTTTTTAGGAAATCTAAATTCAGAAAAAGCCTAATGGCTTCTGGAAAGAAAGAGAAGATTCACTCTGCACTGTAAGAGGCTGAGAGTCCAGAGTATATCCTAGATGAATTATGTAGAGACTCAGAGGCTGAAGTGCTTCTCAAAATTCCAGTTCCCCAAAGAGAAACCCAGGAAAGTTGTCACCAATTTAAAAAGAGTTTAGAGTTCAAGAAAAATGAGGACAGGGCTGGGGAAGGAAACGATGTCAGTCAGCATTAAGGAGAGGATGATGTGTTCACTTTAGTCCTAAGAAGAGTAATGGCTATAAAAACCAAATAGCCTGTTATCTAGGGGTGTAGCTCAATGTTCACCTAGGCTGTGAGGAGACCTCGTTCTGTGTCTAGAATTGATACAAAACAAAACAAGTCATGAAGCCTTGGGTTCATCTCTAAAGGGAAACTTGGCTGGCTGGGAAAAGCATACCCTGAAGACACTGACCATTAGGAGACAAGGGCTGCGGCTCTCTATGCCCTAAACTTGACAGCAGGCCCAGGAGTGTGCCTCCAGGGGTTCTGGGGAGAGCAGACTTCCAATACTAATGTTCACATTACAGATACCACCCCCAGCCTTATACTCTACACAGGTCTAGCCATGTCCTGGAGGCCCCTTCAGCTCTGCTTTATGCAATCTCTCTGTTACCACTAGACTTGGACTGCTGCAAGGGTCCCAGTGTGGAAGAGGACAGGAGGCTGGAAATGCTCTCGGGATCTATAGGATCTCACTGTCCTAAGATGACACTGTTCTAAATGCAAGCTATCAGGCAGAAAATCAGGGCTTCAGATGAGATCAAGTGCTGGCAGGCAGCTACAAAATATTAGTTCCCATAGAAACCACAGCCACCTAGGAGAGAGGAGGGGTACTGTCTCCTGGCCACACAGATAGTGTGGTGCCTGGAGGTAGCAGACAGGTGAGCCCCTTTCCTCCCGTTCACACCTCCTCCAGCCTCTTACCTTCACATACAATTTGCTGTATTTTTCCACCTGGTTCCCTCTCCAAACCCCATCTGCCCCTCATAGCAGAGGTGCTCTCAAGCCCTTCTCTAGGAAACATCTGCTGATGATTCAATCAGGGAACAAAAGGTGGTTTTCTTTATTTGTATTTACTCCTGGCAGCTCCCAGGTGCATGGCTAGGCTATCTGACGTACAGGAGCTGAGCTGTATCTATCTGACTGGAACACTGCAGCCTTTGAGTATATTATCCTCAAAGTCCAGTCTCTGGAAACCACAATTTAAGTCTTTAACAGCATAGTCTTTTTTGATTCTGCACATGAGTAAGGTCATGTGGCATTTGTCTTTTTGTGCCTGGCTCATTTCATTTTATTTAAAAGTCTATATCTATGTTACAAAAATGACAGGATTTCCTCTGTTTTTCAAGGCTGGACATATATATATATCACATGTCCTTACTTTCTTACACACACACACACACACACACACACACACACACACACACACACACACACACAGAGAGAGAGAGAGAGAGAGAGAGAGAGAGAGAGAGAGAGAGATTTTGATGTATCTATTATTGTACTGATTCCATATCTTCATTATTATGAATAGCATAGATGTATTTTTGACAAACTGCTCTCATTTCTTTTGTACATACCAATATACCAATGATGGAGTTATAGGACCATTCGGTAGTCCTATTTTTAATTTCTTCAAAAACCTCCAAAGTGCCTTCTATAATGGCTAATCTAATTTAATTCTCAACACCAGTATGAATGAGCTCACTCCTGTCCAATTTTCTTTAATATTTGTTTTTTTTATCTTTTTGAAAATAATAATCACCCAAACAGGTATGAGAATATTTATGAAGCATGGTGGGTAGTATGTATTATCAACAAGCAAACCTTTAATGAACACCTGCTTTTCTCCTCCTCCTCTCCTACCCTCCCTCCCTTCCTCCTCTTTAGAAACACATTGTGTGTGTGTGTGTGTGTGTGTGTGTGTGTGTGTGTGTGTGTGTAGCCTTGGCTGTTCTAGAATTAGCTCTGTAGACCAGGCTAAGCTCATTCTCACAGAGATTCTCCTGCCTCTGCCTCCCGAGTGCAGGGACTGAAGGTGTGCACCACTGCCCAGCCGAACACCTGCTTTTCTAGTTGCAGTGTAGCAGAAATAAAGAGAACCACCTTTCTCCATCAGTATCCTTCAGTCTGTAGCAGGAGACAGACGTGGATACCAGCAACTGCAGTATCTCTTTCTTAATACAGATGGTAAAGGTAAACTATACTACAGAGGGTAACCCAAGCCCAAAGAAGCCATTTGCTGTCACTTGCCTCTGGAGACAGGGGACTTTTGGGAGGGGGAATGCACAAGCTTATTCTTTACACACAAACAGAAGGGAGAGAAAGTGAGAAAGATCTGGTGCTTGCATGTCTGTGGGCCCCTCAGCTGAGGCATGGGCATTTGAGCATGTGTGCTGTCTTGCCCTTCCACTGTCCGCTATAGAAGAAACTACAGAGTGAAGGGAGTGCAGACCCAGCCCATGCCGTTGGTGGCTTCTTCTTCACGAGGTCACTACACACAGAGGGAATGGAGAAAGGTCTGGGGAATCTAGTACAGATTCTGTAAGATGGAAACTGGAAAAGGCAGCAGGCAGAACTCACACGAGGAGAGCCAGGCCGAAGGATGTGCCATATAGTAGCTTACAGACAGCTCATTTCACAGAGGCAGCAGCTGTGGTGTTCTGAGGCATGAGTCAGCAGGGGAACTGAAAAGTTCACACTGGACACTGGAAGCTGCCCATTTTTGGTACGTCAGAGGCAAGGCCTCCATCTGTACAAGCATCTGTAGGCACAGAAGGAAACGATGTCCTGCAGTGCATCCAGTTCCTACCAGTCTGACATTCTTATTACCTTGTGATAGGACACACTGAGTCTCACTGACTTCCTCGTTCCAGTCTTGTGATGGAGCTCAGTTCACTCTTTGGATGGTAGCATTTGTCTTAATGTGCCTGATTTATTTCACTTGCCCTTGGTGTACTACCCATCCACAGCAACTCCTACACCTTATAGAAAGTTGCCGGTGGGATGTTCTTAGAACTACAGAAGACAGAGGGTAAGGAGGCATGGGCTTAGGTATGCCTTGGGGGCCCAGTGGGTGAATCTGAAGTCTTAGGTATTATTTAAATACTGAAGGAGTTTTTTTTAAATACATCAGACAGATTCTCTATGCACCATTCTTACACTTTCATAGCATTCCTATGGAACAGGGTTAGTTAGCACACCTGAATTTTACCTGTCCTACCAAGCATTCACCCTGCACAAGTCACACAGGAGGTCACCTAAAATCTGCACCTCAGCTTGCCCCACTGCTTTGACATGATACCATTCTACAAGGCCTGGGACATGTGCAGTGCTGTATCCAGCTATGAAGGAACTATTTCATTCCCAGGATGCCTGATGCTGCAGAGGTATGTCACATGGTGTAAGGTTCTTCCATCCTAACTCATCTCAGAGTCGACAAGGTTTCTTGTCAGACAGCATCATCTGCTTTTCACAGCGGCAGCCAGCTCTTCTTCCTTTTGGAATCTACAGGCATTCCTTCCTACTCTTGCCCTTCCTTCACCGAAAAGAGTTTTCCATTTCACACTACTTTAAATTATGCTCTCATAATTATGTCTTATTCAAGGTGAATGTTTTTCCCACATTCAGACTGAAAATTATCTATTATTTTCTGTCTTTTTTTGATTCAGAAGATTTTCACATGACATCTAATCAGCACAAGTTTTACTCTAGTGCATGGAATTCATTAAGCTTTGGGAAATTTTATTTGCTGTTTCCATGTTTTGTTGTTTTTTCTCAAGAGAACCACTGATGAGTGATAAATGTCTCCTACAGGTTTATGGGTTTGAACATTTGATCTCCAGCCAATGGAAAGGTTGTAGGATCTTTAGAAAGTGGCACCTATCTGGAGGAAGTGAGTGACAGGGGTGGGGAGCATCTAATTCATTCTCTGCTTTCTGGTTGCTGATGCAATAGAACTTGGTAGCTTCCTGCTCTTGCTTCATGTCTTCTGTCCTCTTCTAGCCATCATGGCTGAATCTTCACTAAACCATAAGCCAAAACACACCTTTGCTTTAAAAATTTTTTTTCATTAATTTTTGAGAATTTCATACAATATATTTTGATCATATTACTACAATCTCCTCTCAGGCCCATCCCATTTCTCTGCCTGCTTCTTCACTGACTCCAGTTTGTTGTCCATATACTCCTATTTTTTTGGACATCCACTTGAATTAGGTCAACCTACCAGGAGTCACATCCTTGGAGAAAACTGATCCCCACTTTCCCTAAAAGTTACTAACTGTCCACAGTTCTTCAGTAATGGTGGGAGCTGACGAATCCTTTCCCACCTCATGACAGAAAGTCGGCTAGCTTGGACTTGTGTAGGCAATCACATATGCTTTGAGTTCACAAATGTAGTGGTCCTGTCATGTTGAGAATATACTGCTTCTCTCCCACCCTGCCTGGATTCTGGCTCTTGCAATGTCTCAGCCCCTCTTTTGTGATGGTCCCTGAGCTTTGAGGGAAGGACTGTGATAGAGATTACCCATTTGTATTCTCTACATTTTGGCCAGTTGTGCAACCTTTACTTTTTAAACCTGCTTCTTGTCAGGGATTTAATTGCACCAAAGAGAAATTTAACTAATACACTGTCTAATATTGCACCTTATGCTGCCTCTCACTTCTCTGAAGCCTGGCCTACACAGATAACCACTTCTTCTCTCGCCGTATCACCTGGGCAATGTCTGAACTCTGCTGAGATACACTGACTGCCCTTTAAAGACAGGAATAACAGTTCCAATTACATAGCTTGCTATAAGGAGCTACTGAGAGGACATGTATCTGGAAGGCGGTCTATGAGAGTAAACCCCAGAAAGCCTGGGACTGCCTGGATTACTTTGCTGAAACAAGAGCAGTATGGACAGAAGGTATGAGTCATAGTGACTGATGCTGCTCACAAATCCATGGCGAGTTTTAGGTGGGCTGGCAAGCTTTGATCAATGGCAGCAGTGGGGTGGATGGCTTACAGAGCTTTGAGGGCAGTATATAATGTCAGAACAGGAATTGTTTTAATGCTGCACCTACCTGAGCAGTAAAATATGAGCTGCCCAAGCTGTGACCCCATTTTGACAGCTTGAGCCAATGGGTGTTACTGAGAGGAGACTCACATTTCGTATATCCCACAGAGGAAGGAGAGTGGGAGGGAGGCTGTGTTAGACTCTGCTGTGTTCATGCTTTCTGAGAGGGACTTTTTCTGCAGGGTAGGTTCTTGCCTATGCGAGTGTTTCTGTATCATGGCTTTTCTCAGCAACAAGCTATAGACCTGAAAGCATTGTGGTTCAGGGCTTGCCTTGTGTGCCTTCATTAGCATTAGAACTCATCTGACCACCACCATTTGAGTGACAATTATTATTATTTTTTTATAGAATAAAGTCTCATTTTTTATCCATGTATCCCCTTGCTCCCTCTCCCTTCCCCTTCCTGGTCAGTCTTCAGCCTCCCTCCTTCCCATCCACCTATCCCCTCCCCAGAAAGAGCAAAAGGTCCCAAGGTAGATTAGCTCAGGCAAGTCTGATTTCCTCATCCTAGTATCCAGCCTGGTGTTCCTCTGGAGAGAATGGGCTCCAAGGTGCTAGTCCATGCACAGAAACACAGGCTGAACCCTCCCCTTGAGTTTCCACATATTGTCCATGTCCCTTGGAGGGCCTAGTTCCTTTTCCAGATGATTCCTAGGTGGCTGTTCTTGATTCAGTGAGCTCCCCAGAGCTCTAGACAGTCATCACTGTGAGAATTTTCCTCATAGTTTCTGTCCCCTTGCTCATATAGAGTCTCTTCCTCTGCTATCAGCTGGACCAGGAACTCAGCCCAGTGCTCAACCATGTGTCTCTGCCTCTCCTTTTATTCATTGTTGGATGTAAGTTCAGTGATGGCACTTAGGGTGGTTATTTATTTGATTATGGGGGAAGTCCTGTCTAGGTAACACCTTCACTATTGGTTGGAGACCTAGGCAGGGACATCCTGTGAGTTCTTGGAGATCTCCCTAGCACCTGATCTTTTTCCAACCCCATATTTGCTTCCTCTATTAAGATCTCCATCTCTCTTGTGTACAATATAATTGTACACAAGAGCTCAAGGCTAGAACACAGTGCCTCACTTCTGCATTGATGGCCTCTGGAAGGGGTGTGGGTGAGGAAAGACTTGTTTTCTTTAAGGGTCAGGCCACAGGGAGTTTAATTATGCTCCAATAAGTAAATGAACAGCATGAATGGGCGTTTTTGTAAATGGGGAGATTATAAGAGTGGGCATGAATCTGAGAGGTCTGAAAACTGAGTTGGATGGGGTGCATGATGTAAAATCACCAAATAATAAATATATATATATATAAATGAATAAAAAATAAAAATAAACATAGAATTGTGAGTGAACCAATTACTATTCATTAAAATAAATTATGAATATAAAAAGAGATCTCCAACTCTTTTTTCCTTTCCCTCCTTATTGTTTCTCTCACTTAATCATCTCCTCTCATGACTTGTTCCCACCTCTTCTTGGTTGCAACCCCTTATGCTCCCAATTAGCTAGGGAGATCTTCTCTATTTTCTCTTCCTAGGGGACTCCCTGATGTCTCTCTTAAGTTCCTTCAGATCCCAAGCTGTTCAGTGGTTGTGGTTTGAAGCTTGCATGTTCTTTACTTTTTTTAAAGTCCACTAATGAGTGAGTACATCACCTGCTTATCTTTCTTTGAGTGATAATTATATTTAACTTTACTTTCCACGCCTTCATCAAACACAATTTCATGTTAACTATTTATAAATACTTTTTCCTTCCTCTGCTCATCACTTAGTTCACCTGTGTACCTCACTGTCCTCCAACAAAATCTGGATCCTGCCTTACCACCTGACTAAAGCAATGGCCACAAAATCTCTACTTTCTGATGATTCACCGTTGCTACCTGTCAACACACTGTTCGTGGCCACCATCTTGAGCCATTCTTCACAGTAGTCCCTCAGGTATGGACTACTCTGCATCTTAAACCATATTACTGCTGCTTATCTCTATGATTCTCTTTTGTTCCCACAAACTAGGAGCATTCTCCCCAGGTCCTCATCTTCATTAATTGTTAATAATTACCTATGTTCAAGTGACTTTTACATCTCTCCATCATCTTGATTTCTTTACTTGTGCATCATTGATTCCTCAGACTCATTCAAAGCAAACTCACATTGTGCTCTACAAATCAAGATTCCCCCTTGCTTTCTTCCTCCCTATCTCCCTAGCTTCATCAGATGTCCTTCCCTGTGAGCCACTGCACTCCATTTCCTCCTCCTCCTCTTTCTTTGTTTCTCTCCCTGCTGAACACTTCTCTCCTGCCTGAGATGTTATATAGTCCCAACATTCAGGAAATGGCTTCCTGCAGCCTTAGGAAAGCTGCCTGTCCTGTTGCTGTAGCCATCACTGGCTCATCTGATTTCAGGTATACAAACCCAATTTGGTCAGGAGCAACCATCACACAAACGCAAAGGTCATTTTACAAAATTCCTGGCCAGTAGTCTTCAAAAGTAGAGAGATCAGAAAAGATAGTGGAAGTTGAGGAACTGTTGCATCTTGGAGGAAACCAAAGGGGCATGGCAACCCAAAGTAATGTGGAACCAGATTGGATCCCAGAACAGGCAAAGGATATGATAAAGTAGGTGAAATGTCAACAGTGATGTTGGTAGATAGTTACTGCTGTGCTGGTGTGATTCCTGGCATCAAGCTACTATAAGATAGTAATGTTCAGGAAGGCCAAAATTAAGCTGAAAATCTGCAATCTATATAAATTTTCTTTATACCTAAAATTATTTAAGATAGGCTTGGTGAACTTGATATGGTGGCACATGCTGGGAATCCCAGCACTTGTGAGGCAGAGGTAGGAGGATGACTCAGGATGGCTGGCCTGGCCTACATAAGGAGTTCCAGGTCATCCAGGGAGACCCTGACTCAATAAATGACTAAACTAACAAATGGTTATACATATTACAGATGTAAATAATAAAAGAAGGGCATCACAATACCCTGAAGATCTCAGAAACACAAAAAAGTAACAAAGAAGCATATATTTAGTAATTTAGAGGGAACAATAATTTCTTGAAAATCCTTCACATTCTTTTCTCTGTATACTTTTATTATTATTATTATTATTATTATTATTATTATTATTATTAACAAAGAAGTCACACTTTCTATCCCTGTATATCATTATTCAAGGTCCCTTCCCCCTCCCACCACATCAGGTCATTTTTTCTTCTCCACAACTCCCCATCCCCTCCCTGGGCAGGCAGCAGACAGTCCTATGGTCCCACTGACCCAATATTGCTTAGTTCAGTCTCCACTCCTGGCAGATCCAGTTTTGTCCCCCAACCTCAAGAGTGAGTCAGGTGTTCCTATAGTTGGAGTGGGATCCGAAGAGTCAGTCCAGGGTGTTTCTGATCCCAAGCTGTTCAGTGGTAGTGGTTTGCAGCTTGGGCATGCTTGGCTTTTTTCTTGTTTGTTTGTTTAGAGACTACTAATGAGTGAGTACATCCCCTGCTTTTCTTCCTGAGTTTGTGATACCTCGCTCAGGAGGATATTCTCCAAGTCCATCCATTTGCCTGAAAATTTTAGGATATTATTTTTTCTTACTGCTGAGTAGTATTCCATTGTGTAGATGTACCACAGTTTGTTAATCCATTCTTCAGTTGAGGGACATCTAGGTTGTTTCCAGGTTCTTGCTATTATAAATAATGCTGCTATGAACATAGTTGAGCTAATGCCTTTGGAATATGACTGTGCATCAATACCAGAAGTGGTATTGCTGGGTCCTTGGGGAGAATGATTCTCAATTTTCTGAGAAACCACCATACTGTGTTCCAAAGTGGCTGAACAAGCTTACACTACAACCAACAATGGAGGAGTGTTTCCCTAGCTCCGCATCCTCTCCAACATAGGCTGTCATGTGTGCCTTTTATCTTAGCCAATCTAACAGGTGTTAGGTGGTATCTCAAAGTTGTTTTGATTTGCATTTCTCTGATGGCTAAAGATGATGAGCATTTTTTCAGGTGCCTTTCAGCCATTCGTAATTCCTATGCTGAGAATTCCCTTTTTATTTTTGATTGGGTTATTCAAGGTTTTGGGCTCTAGATTCTTGAGCTCTTTATAAATCGTAGAGATCAGTCCTCTATCACTTGTATGTAGGGTTGGTGAAAATCTTTTCCCATTCTGTAGGCTGTCGTTTTGTCCTATTGACAGTGTCCTTGGCTTTACAGAAGTTTCTTAGCTTCAGGAGATCCCACTTATTGACTGATGGTGTTAGTGTCTGTGCCACTGATGTTATATTTAGGAAGTGGTCGCCTGTGCTGATTTGTAGAAGTGTATTTCCCACTTTCTTTTCTATCAAGTTCAAAGTGGCTGGGTTTAAGTTGAGGTCTTTGATCCACTTGGATTTGAATTTTGTGCAGGGTGACAGGCTTGGATCTATTTGCATTTTTCTACACACTACCATCCAGCTATGTCAACACCATTTGTTAAATATATTATCTTTTTTCCATTGAATGTTTTGGGCCTCTTTGTCAAAGATCAGGTGTTCATAGGTTTTTGGGTTAATGTCTGGATCCTCAATTCTATTCCATTGATCCACAAGTCTGTTTTTATGCCAGTACCAGGCTTTTTTTTTTATTACTGTAGCTCTATAGTTTAACTTGAAGTCAGGGATAGTGATATCTCCTGAGGTTCTTTTGTTGAGTAAAATTGTTTTGGCAATCCTGGCTTTCCTGTTATTCCAAATGAAATTGAGTATTGTTCTTTCAAGGTCCAAAAAATATTGTGTTGGGATTTTGATGGGCAGTGCATTGAATCCGTAGATTGCCTTTGGTAGAATTTGCCATTTTTACTATGTTGATCCTACCAATCCAGGAACATGGGAGAGCTTTCCATTTTCTGATATCCTCTTCAATTTCTTTCTTCAGTGATTTAAAATTTTTGTCAAATAGGGTCTGTTACTTCTTTGGTTATAGTTACTCCAAGGTATTTAATACTATTTGCAGCTATTAAGAAGGGTAATGTTTCCCTTATTTCTTTTTCAGCTCTTCTGTCTTTAGTGTATAGAAGGGCTACTGATTTCTTTGAGTTAATCTTGTATCCTGCTACATTGCTGAAGGTGTTTATCAGCTGTAGCAGTTCCTTGGAAGAATTTTATGGGTCACTTATGTATACAATCATATCATCTGCAAATAGAGAGAGTTTCACTTCTTCTTTTCCAATTTGTATTCCGTTAATGTCTTTTCGTTCCCTTATTGCTTTAGCTAAAACTTCAAGAACTATATTGAATAGATAAGGGGAGAGAGGACATCCTTGTCTAGTTCCTAATTTTAGTGGGATTGCTTTGAGTTTTTCTCCATTAAGTTTGATACTGGTTGTCGGCTTCTTGTTAAAGGCTTGGCTCACAACCATAAATCCTTTACATTCTAATTCACTCAATGTAAGACAGATTATTTATGTAGTTCTATAACTATAAAAATTAAATTCAGAATTTATAAAAGTCCCCTCAAAATGTATGGGTTTACATAATTTCACTGATGAATTCTATCAAACATCAAGAGAAGAATTATCAACATTTTTACACAACCTTTTCCAGAAAATAGAGCAGAATAGAACATTCTCACATTTCTATAAAGACAATATCACCTTCCTTCCCAAACCAGATAGATTGTATGTGCACTAGAGAGTTATATCCCTCATAAAAATTGATTTCAAATTTTTTAAAAATATTAGTTAATTAACTTAATATTACACAAAAAATTACATACTATAATTAAGTGGAATTTATTTAAAGAATGCAAGGGTGGTTCAAGATTTAAAAACCTGTTGGCATAATCCATGATATTATCAGAGTAGAAGAAAAATAACATGAACATATAATAGATTCAGAAAATAATCCTGATCAACTTAACATCTCTGCATGATATTTCTTAGAGAAGTAGGCATAGAAGAAAACATTCTCCTTTCAACAAATAGTATAAATGCCCTACATTAACACTGTAGTTAATGGTATTAAAACAACATAGTTTACTTCTGAGGTTAGGAATAAGACAAGGATATCTTCTGTTCTCACTGTGATTTTACAGAGTGCTGGTAGTTCTAGCCACTGTCATTAGATAAGACAACAAACAAAATTTTAGAATAAAAGGAATTAATTAATGTTTGCAATGACATAATACCCTATGTAGTAAGTTCCCATAGAGCAAAATCTCCTAGAACTTGTTTGCATGCACAGCAAGGCCCCAAGACACATAGGTAGCATATATAATCAATTGTATTTCTCTATCTTATCAATTAACATGTAGATACTCACTTAATATATAATTATATACATTATACTAATTACATAATATTAATATAATTAATAATTGATATAATTTAATACTATAATTATATGTAATATAATATAACTATATATTATAATATAAAATATAATACCACTTTAACTGCTAAACAAAATTAAGTACTTAGTTGTGAATCTAAAAAGAAAGAAAGTTCTTGTAGACTGAACACTATAAAACAGTGATGGGGGAAATGCTGGACATAAATAAATGTAGAGTACAATGTTCAGTGGATTGGAAGATTCAACAGGCTAAAAGATGTCAACACTGCCCAAATCAGCATTCAGATCTAAGAAAATGTCTGTCAAGATCTAGTGTAATTTGTGTGTGTGTGTAGTCAACTATATTATAATATTTACATGAAAAGGCAGAGGAACTAGAATATTAAAACAAGTTTGAAAGAGAAGAACATTTACTTATTGGAGCACAGTAAATAAATGAACAGCATGAATGGGTATTTTTGTAAATGGGGAGATCATAAGTGTGGGTATGAATCTGAGAGGTCTGATAACTGAGTTTGATGGAGTGCATGATGTAAAATTACCAAATAATGCATGCGCGCGCGCGCGCGCGCACACACACACACGTAGTGGAAGGCAACGTTCCCTGGTTTTTGATCCTAGACTAAATAGAAAGTACAAAGGAAGAATGAACACAAGCATTCATTACTCCCTGCTTCCTAATTATGAGTATGAGGTGGTCTGCTGCTTCATGCTTCTGCTGTCTTGAGTTTCCTGCTTTAGGGATACTATACTTTTAATTGTGGATCATAATAAACATTTACCTTTAAAAAATCTAAAAAAAAAAGAAAGAGAAGAACAAAGTGGTGGAGTTCAAATTAGTCAATAATGAAGAGCCCAGTAACACAGTCTGGCATTGGTAGAGAACATATACTTCCCAGACCCTCCCTTTTGTTACACTACCAGCTTCGTGTCCTCCCCACCTATAACTTATCAAGACTAATTTGTGATGCCCACTTATTCTTGGATGTATAGTCTTCTGCTGTACCATGGTTTATTGATTGGGAGCTATCCTCTAAGAAAATTGACTCTCCTTGTCCCAGAGCTTACAATTACTAACAGCTCCTCTGCTAGGGGTGGGACGTCATGCCTCCTCCCCATTTGTGCTGGGTTTGATATGGGCTGAGTTAATATAGGTTTTGTGCATATTGTCTCAACTTCTATGAATTCATATAGATGGGGGTTCCCTGTAGTCCAAAGACACTGTCTTCATGCATCCAGCAAGCACTTCTGGCTCTTACACTCTTTCTGTTCTCTTTTCCACAATAATCTCTTTGTCAAAGGTATAAAAGCAAGTTGGTGCCTGAATTGTTATCTTGCTAACATATGTTGCTGGAAGTAGATAAGCATTGGAAGACTTTAGTCTTACACTGAACACACACATACACTATGCATGCTATTGTTGTGGAATAATCTTTATTCTATACTGAAGATAATGTCACAAAAAAGTCCAACCACATGGTGGGTGTATAAAATTAAAAATGAGTTCTAGATTTGTGTCTTAGTTAGAATTTATATTGCTGGGATAAAATACCATGAGCAAAGCAATGTGGGGAAGAAAAGGTTCATTTCTTCATACAACTCCCAGTTCATTCTCCATGTTGGAGGGAAGTCAGGAAAGGAACTCAAGGCAGGAACCCGAAGAGACAGCAACTCAAGTAGAAGTCAGGGAGAGATGCTGCCTACTAACTAGATGGACAGGTCCCTCCCACATCATGCAGTAATCAAGAAAATGCTCCACAGTCTTGCCTCCAGACAATGTGATAGAAGCAGTTTTTCAGTTGAGAATCTTCCCAGATAACTTTAGCTCATACTGAGTTGAGTAAAATTCAACTAGCATAACTTATATGTAAAATATGATCTTAAAATGATTAGAAAACAAAGAGGAGGGAATCTTAGGGCTGCAGGATTCAGAAGGGAGCTTCTCTTAGGTTCAATACCAGAAGCATGACCTGGAAGTAGAGTCATGATCAAATTGATTGCATCTAAATTGTTCTGCAAAGGAGGCTGAAAGAACTCCAAACGGGAGTAAATACCTGTGAGCTGTGCGTCTGGCCAAGGGCTGCCATGGAGGCCGCATAAAGACGGAATTCTCTTGAAACTCCAGAATAAAAAAATATGAGAAGAAGCAGAGAGATCTATGCCATTGAAAGATTTCAGCTGGCAAATAAGCACACACGATGCTCAGTATCATTAGTCACAGGGACATGCAAATTAAGACAAAATGAAGTATCACTGCACACAAAGGACAGAAATAATCAACAACAGTTGGGTACTGGTACACATCACTCATACTGTGGGCTTGCATAACAGTTCTGACAAGGTGCTGGGAGTCGGTCACCCATGTACTGTAGATTTCTATAATATCATTGATGGTGCAGATACAGGGAGCAGGTCACTTACACCATGGGCTTGTGATGATGCATGGGGTAGTTGGCTCACACTCCAGCCAAGGAACATGAAATGAGTTTCATAATTTCTCAGAAAACTAAACATGCAAACATCTTCAAAAGTGGTAACTAGTCTAATGGGTATTTATCTCACAGAAAAGACACCTATACTCATACCAATACTTGCATAAGAATGTTCACAGCTATATTCTGCAGAACCAAAGCTACTCATAGTCTTTAAGATGAATGATGAAATCAAACCATAGTACAAAATACTATGGAACACTACCAAGGAAGGAAAATAGATAGACTTTTGAAGTCTCGATAACCTGGATGAGTATTCAAAGAAGCATAGTGAATGTTATAAAGCAAAATGTTTATTACATTTATATGATATTATTAAAATACAAAGTTATAGAAATTGAGATAAACTGAAGGTTTCCATGGATGATGGATGGGTCCCCTGATGAAGTGAGGATGCTCTGAATGCTGGCCACAGTGGTGTGGAGATCTGTTATGATATAAGGAAAAATGGATAAAGGGTATACTAAAACTGTGTACTTATAACTATATATGAATCCATAAGGACTCCAAAGTGAAGTATTTAATTAAAATATGCTTTGTCCCTTGTCTTAAGCACCCTTCCTTAACTATTGCTGATAGCAGGACACTGCTAGGCCTGAAAGGCCAAATGCACTGATGTGTCCCATCCCCAGGATCTGCCTGGATGTCTTAGGCTTCTGTGTACCTTGTTTCTGTCTAGTAACTTGGCTTTTTATAAGCTCTGCATTTTAGTTGCCCTGGCCACTCTCAGCAGTTGAATCCTCAAGCTACGGATTGAAGTCCATCATTTTTCATTTCTTCCTCTGTATCTTGTTCAAAGTGCAGTGCTGAGACCCAGCCACACTGTCACACTCTGATGCTTGTCAGATAGATCCACTGTGCTAGATCTGTGCTTCAGCCATGTATTCAGATGTTGCCCTCACTGAGGTTTGAGAGGGGCTGATTTGCAATGGGTAAAAAGTCTGATTCACAAAACTGAAGTGAGGTTAAGAGTCTCCCACCCACCCTAAAGTACTTTTCCTTTCACCAGGATCAACCTAGTATTAGGAAATTATAATAGTTTTAATTGTCAATTTAATACAATTTAAAATCACCAGGGAAGAATCTCAATAAGAAATTGTCTAGATCAAGTTTGCCTATGGGAATGTCTGTAAGGAATTTTCTCAGTTATCTTAATGGGGGCAAGAAGACCCAGTCACAGTGGGTGGCACCATTCCTTAGACAGGGGAGCTTGAACTATATAAGAATGGAAAAAGTATTTAAGCACTAGCAATCATTCACTAATTCTCTTTCTGCTCTTGACTGTGGACATGATACTACTGGCTGACCAAGGTTCTTACTGCTGTGGCATTCCCATAGAGACAGACCATGGCCTGGAATTGTGAGCTAAAGTGGGTGGGTCCTTTCCACTTTTTTTTATATTTGTCACAGCAACAGAAATGAAAGCAAGACAGAGATTTGAACCGAGTGGTGTCATTGCCATGGTATGACATTTACGCTTCTGAAATCATTTTATGGAGGAATGTGGAGGCATTTGGTATGATGGGCCAGGAAAACTGTTTTATGTTAGGGGTAGAGCTTAATGGACTGTCACAGTGAGAGGAAGACAGTAACATGGAAAGAGATGTCACAGTAGAGGCTGGACTTGACTGGTTTTAGGAGGGAAAAGGCCTCTACCAAGGACTGGGCTCGGAGACATTTGTATGACACATTGATTAAGACTCTGGCTTCATCCTATTGCTGTCCTGAGAACCCTAACATGGTTGAATTGATATTTTGGAGTTATATGTTTAGAAGAGAAGATTTTAGGATATGAGAACATTTGGACCAGTGATGAAGAAACAGCTGTGATTAAGTGGGTCAGAACCAATAGTATGGGGCCTCCTGTGCTGCACTGGGACCATAGAGAAGTCTTGAGGGAAAGACCCTACCACTTGAAGGCCTTGTCTTGTGTAAATATAAATTCACATAAAGGAAGAAAGCCAAAGCTTAAAGGGTTTCCTGTTTCTCACCACAACTACCCGAGAAAATGTTCCCAAGATCATTTTATAGAAGCTGATATAATGGCTGTCCAAGGAGGCCTAGGTTACATGTCGAACTGACAGCAAAACTTAGAAATGTCATTCCCGTGCTACTGTTGTTGAAGGCATGAAAGATACAAGATTCAGGGGGGTCGTGAAGAACTGTTGAGGTCAGACACTCTATGGCAGGATTGGAATACCCACAGAGAGGCCCTGAGAAGTGGCTGGAAGAAGCTGTGAAGTTGGAGCCTTGGTTACAATGGAGAGCTCAAGAACTTGGAGGTGACAGCACTGCTGGACATTTGCCAAGGACATCTGCAGGCATTAAGTGGTGCTGGTCTAAGGACGAAGCTGAGTGCACTATGGGAAGCAGAGCTGGAGGGCTGACATTACTTAAGCCACTGGGAGTTCAGAAGATCATTGATGCTGGCCATGGAGGTGAACTATTTGATGTTTGCTGTACTGGATTTTTTGTTTTGTTGTTTGATTATTCTTTGATTTGCCTTGACTCCTGTCTTTCGTAGTAAGAATATTGGCCTTTATCATTGCATGTTGGAAGTATTTAAGTTGGCTTTGATTTATAGGAGCTCTCAGTTAAGTGGCTGCAGACTCTTCCAGACACATCAGGACTGATGTACATTTGAACTCATAGAGACTGTTGGCATCACAAACAAACCTGCACAGTTCAAGCCATATAGTGTCCCAGCATGGAGAGGGAAAAGTGGAAATATGCTTCCACCTTTAACCAAGAAACTATCTGCAATTGATAACCATTGACAAAGTGAAAACAGGCTTTCCAAACAAATCCCAATGGGTATATATACCACACTTTCAGAGTAGATTTCATGCCCAAGAGTACCTGGCCAACACAAAATGAATTCAACAGGTTTTTTTTTTTTTAGACTTTGGTCTCATTTTGCTTTGTTTGGGTATTTTTTTGTTTTGTTGGTCCTTTGCTTGTATATTCAGGTTTTCCATTTTGTTGCGTTTTTATTTGTGTGTGTGTGTGTGTGTGTGTGTGTGTGTGTGTGTGTGTGTGTAGTATGTTTCCTGTTTAGTTTTTGTCTTTTTTTAAAAAAGGAGAGGGAGGTAGAACAAACATAATTTGGGTGGGAGGGAGTTGGGAATGATCTGGGAGAAATTGGGGAGAGGAAAATCTGATAAAAAATAATTTTTTAATAAAAATGTATTGGAATGTTGAAGACTATGGGGCCTTTGAAGGTTAAACTGTACTTTATATTATGAAATATGTGGACAGGGGTGAAGTAATACCTTAAGTGATGTGTTTCTATGCCAAGTTAGCAAGAGTGGAATTGTGACATCTGGAATTGTCAACTAGACATAATCTAGAATCCCCAAGGAAGAGAGTGTCAATGAGACTGTCCAGATCAGATTGGTCTACAAAGGGTCTATAGGGGGTTGTCTTAGTTGTGTGTTAATTGATATTGACGAGGCTACCCACTGTTGATAGCATCATTTTCTGGAGAGGGGATCCTGAACTGTACAGAAGTGTTGAAAGCAAGCTGAGCACAAACATGCATGTGCTCATTCTTTCTCTGCTCATTTCAACTTTTTAACTATTTTTATTTTTGAGATTACAATTACAAGATTTCTCCCTTAGCTTTCTTCCCTCCAAACTCTTCCACATGCCCCACACTGCTCTTTTTCACATTCATGGCCTTTCCTTCCACTAACTGTTAATGCATATGTATGAATGCATGTACACGCACGTGTGCGTGTGCGCACAAGCATACACACACACACACCCAAACATAAAGATAATGTGTGTGCAACTGACCTGCTCAGTTCATATAATGCTACTTTAATGTATATTTTCAGAGCTGATTATTTGGCACTGGACAACCAATGAGTGTGCTCTTTTCTGGGAAAGACCACCTCTCCCACTCCTTGCTTCCCCAGCTGTTTACAGTTCTTTGTGTAGGGTTGAGGCCTAGTGAGCTTTTTCCCTTCCACTTTGCATGGCCATTTGTCATACTCGAGGCAACCAAGAGTCCTACCTAGATATGACACCTTTAACCCACATAAAAAACCAGCATGGCACAATAACCCTAAGGGTGAAGTAGTGGCATGCATACTTCAGTGGTAATCAACAGCTCTCTGATTGGCCTTAAGACCCACTCAACAAGAGGGAAACCATGTGTGGTATTGGAAACCTAGAGAACAACTCATTACTAGTGAAGTCATGCATTCTGTAACCACCACCTTACTGAGCCAACATAACCCCTAACTACATACACCAACCAATGTGTTTATGTTCCATCATATGTCAACAGAGACCATTACAGAAAAGTACAACCCATGCTGAGTAGTAGAGATCGGTCCTAATTAGTACATCTACAAACACTCCTACACTTATGGCTTACAGAACATCACAGAAGAGGGACCAGAAAGACTACAAAAGCTAGTGGTTAAGGGAACCAGCTGTAAGATTGTCTCCTAGTGATGGCAGATGTCCTTGATTAGAGATGTGACATAACCAGCCACTTTGAGTTCTTGCCACTCTGGTTTCTTTGTGGTGAAGAACTTTAGCTGTAATTGTGAGATGAAGAAGAACTTTTCCCTACCTCCCTTTTAATTTTTAAACATTTAAATGTAAAAATTACATTTATTTTTTAATTTAGTGTATACATATATATGTACACATAGGCATGCAATGCCACAGCATGCATGTAGAGTTCAGAGGATAATTTTCTTGAGTTGGTCTATTTCCTTCCACTTCTTTTTCATTTTTGTGAAATAGACTGTTTTTTCACATCATACATCCTGTTAATGGCTTCCCCTCCCCCTACTTATCCTTCTTTCTCCCCATCTCCCCTCCCATCTGCATTCACTCCCTTTCTGTCTTTCATTAGAAAAGAAACAGGCTTCTAAGAGACAATATTAACATACAACAAAATAAAATACAATAAGATAAAACAAAGACTATCACATCAAAGTTGGATAGGACAAACTAACAGAAGAAGAAGAGCTCAGCAGAAGTCACAAGAATCAGAGACTCACTAAAATACTAAACTGGATGTCATAATATATACACAGAGGACCTGGTGCAGACCCATGCAAGCACTGCTCATTTCTGTCTCTGCATCTGTGTGTTCATATCAGCTTAGATCATGTTAATGTAGAGGGGCTTGTTTGTTGGTGTTATCTATCCACTGTTGTTCTTACACTCTTCCCTCTTTCTCTTCTTGCTGTTCCCTGAGTCCTGAGGGAAGAACTTGAGAGTTTGATACCAGTGTATCACATGTCTCCAAGTCAGATTCCTAATCAAGGTACTGTGGAATGTGTTTTCTGTGTTTGAAACACAACTTCGAAGAGCTGAGACTTTTATTTAAAAAACTGCAAATGATAGCACTTGTATTAGCTGGAACATATAAGGACACTGAAATTACATTTCTCAAGTTTGAAAAGCCTTGGGGAAGTGGAGGTGATACATGGAAGCAGCACAGTGGTGAGGGTGTAGACTGAGGGACGTGCCAGTGGGACTGAGGGATGTGACCATGGGTACTAAATATTAAGTTGCAGAAAATGAGTATTAGGTCAGAAAGTGAAAAGCCAAGAGAAACTCCCAGGGTGTAACCCAAAAATACAAACCGCAAGTGGAAGACTCTAAAGGTCATTGGGGAACAGAAAGATTTTGATAAACATATACTATATAAAATTGTTAAAGGATAAATAAAAAACTCCACAGATATTAAATCCCCAAAGAAAATGATTTCAGGTTCCTCAAATCCATCCTGTGTACCTATTATAGTAAGGAATTCTCACATATTTTTAAAGATCTCATCCTTGAAGATAATGTGAAAAATATTCTAAATTCTCTCCTGATATTTGTGTATTTACTTGTATATATGGCCTATTGTTTGCATCCAATTCAATTACCTCAACATCACCAATAGTTACTAAATAAACCATTACTTCTTTCTGTTTATAAAATATATACTCTTCCAGTGGTTTTATTTTCATTGTGGTGTCTATTTCATATTCTTTTATATTAGTTTTCAAGTCTTCATACAAAATGATGGATTTCTTTATGGCATCATGTATATCATTACACATCGCTCGTATCCACTCCTTCCTCCATCCCCTCTGCTTTATGCTGCCACTATTTCCTTGTTCATCATTAGCTCATTAGCTATCCTACTTCTGTACCACAGCTTCTCTTCTGCTTTCACAACACACTAAATTAAAATTGCATATGTAGAATATCATATATCAATTGAGTATAGCAAAGAAAACAGTATTTTTCTGAGTTTGTCTTACTTTGCTTAAAATAATGATAATATATTCTATCCATTTCCCCACAGTTGCTATGACTTTATTCTTGCCTAGAACAGCTTTGTAAAACTTATAGCCCATGACACATGACTCCTCTTGCACTTCTTTAAGCATTTCTTAGCAAGGTTTGTGGATAATTTGGCTTCCATAAAAATAAAATGTAAGGTGCTAAGTGAAACTGCAGGGCATTTTATATTAACTTCAGAAGCACTGGCATCTGTGGCTTCAGAGTTCCCATCTGTTCTCAAGGGTCTTAGTGCTGACCTTTTAAAACCATCTTAACAAGAATATAATGTAGCAATCCAGCCATAGTGGAAGTAGCACATGCATGTCAGCACTTTCTAAATTCCAATGGCTCCATTAATTCTCCAAGGATATCTGAGAGAGACCTGGGTCAGAGGGAGGTCATGGGCCCTGGTGTGACATGCTGGATGGCGTTGGAACTGCTGAGAGCTGGACTCTAGTGGAAGGCAATGAGGCCGCTGAGGTATCCCCTTAGGGGAGACTAATTAGTTCCCTGGAGACTTTGGTTAATTCTCAGGGGATCAATTTATTAGAAGTAGCTCCCAGTCTCACCATGTGATTTCTCCCTTTTTTACACACATTCTTGTTATCACGCCATGTTATAGCCACAAGGTCCTCACCAGAGTCAAGCTGGTGATGGTTCAATGCTCTTGGAATTCTCTAACTATAAATTAAAAATAAGCCTCTTTTTGAAAGTATATTTTCTAGCCTTCAGCATCAGGCCATAGAAGGAACAGAAACAGACTAATACTCCATTTTTCTTTGGGTATGTATTCTTCTCACAAAACACACACACACACACACACACACACACACACACACACACACATATATAAATTAAGAAAGAGGTCAGGATTTTCTAGTACAGGAATAGTTTACACAACAGATAATCAAACAGAACAAAGCTAGAAAATAGTAGAAAGAGAGGAGTTAGAGGTGGCTGATAAGGGTACAAAAATTCACTAACTACTACCTAGCAAGCAATGTAAGTATTCCTGGCACTCCACATGGTGAAGCCAACATGGCTCCCCTCAGGAAGCACCTAGTATGGAGGCACGCCCCTGGGCGTGGCTGCGTAAACCCATACACACCCCTTCTCTTAAAAAGAGATGCCATGTTATGGTCTCTTTCTCCTCCTCTCCTGCTTCTCTGCTCTGTACCCGCCCGGGAACTCCTTTAAATAAATCCTCGTGTGGCCTTGGTAGTGTGAGTAAGTGTGTGTGTTTCTTTTCATGCACAAAACTAACAAGCAGTGCAGATAAAACAGGATACTTGAACTTTTTATTCTAATGGGATCAGTGTGGGAGCCCACAAAGATACCAGTTTCTGGCCTGCTTCCACAGTGACTCAAGGTCAGAGAATCCAAGCTTGTTTTCCCCTGAAAGGCTGCATAACAGGATGCTTTGTTTAAAGGGTGGGTAGCAGGTGTCTTAAAACAACTGAAGAAGGGTTTAAACCTCTCTTTACTTGCCTTCCCCCTTTGCTGGAGTATAAAAAGTTCAGGAGAAATAAATCTGGGTTGCTATAGTATTCAATGACAGCCCTGCTGAGTATCCTGTCTCCGTTTAATTTTTTTCTGTCTCTGTAATTTCTAATCTACACTCTCTTCTCTACAGGACTGTAGTAAACGTCAAGGTGGCAGCTGACAGGTTAGCACCATTTGAGAACATGGTCACCATTCAGTGAGGATGTGATGTGTGGAAGCAGTACACGGTGTGGGTGCAAACTAAGGGATGTGCCAGTGGGTACTGAATATTAAGCTGCATTTGCCCTTTGAATAACACGTTTTGAATTTTATTCTTCAGAAAGTTAGAGTCTTAACAAAAAAAAATCCATAAGAAGCTTCCCACTTATCAGCATTTACAATAGTTAGTGTCTACATGTCATTACCCAGGTTGGGCAGAGATTTTCTGGAACAGGTGACTTGCTCCCATAAGCTTCCCACTCCATCATTACATCTTCCTTACTCAATCATGCCTCCTGTGCAGATTTCTCCTTTAATAATGACTTACATTCATGGTCAAAGAGGAAGCTGATGAGCTCTGGGTTTCAATTCTGAGCTGACCTTTTTAGTGTGCTCTAGCTGCTAGAATGCAGACTAGCAAGCCAGGCTGATTGGACAGAGAGAAATTGTGCAACTTTAATTATTCCAATGGTTCCATTAGCTTCTCCAAAGAATTTGTGGGGATCCATAGCAGAGACAAGATTAGAGGTGTTAGTATCAACCAAGAACAGGGTCCCAAAACTTGGTGGTGAGATAGGGAAAGCCAGCTGCTTCAGAAGGGGAAGGAGACAGTGACACATGGATGCCTGAAAGCTGTGTTCCTAGTGCTGAGAAATGTCAGAGGATATGAGAAAGTAAAGATATACAGGTGGGGATGTGAAAACATCCTCTCTGAGACTATGGGAAAAGACAGGTATGAACTGACACCTCTGCAGGAAAATAAGGAGTGGAGTGCACAGACAAACTAAGAAAAAGAGAAAAGAAGGGATAGGAAAGATGAGAGGAAGCAAGACAAGAGAGGAGAAAGAAATACAGAAAAGGAAAGGAGGAAGGATGCAGGGAGATGTGTCAGTAACACCAAGGACCTGAGAGTTCCCACGTGTTCCTGAAGAGGGTTCACTCGGCCAGGCCTTCTAGCTCTACTGGTTGGGTCAAAGGCATCCTGTGGTCAGAACTGGAGGACCAGGACTTGTGGGTTCAAGCTAATGACCAACTTAGGATCTCAAAACCCAAGTGTACTAGAGAAGAGGACAGGAACTCTGAGAGGTGCATATATGCACAGAGGTACCAGCAGAACAAGGCTGTAGACAGACCCAGTCGGACAGGGCCACAGGGCACTTGGCATGGGGAAAAGTGCAAAGGTAGTTATAAGATTTCTTAACATTCATCATCTTTTATTGAAAAGCCCCCTCTGATCCCAAGATCCCTGTAGTGAATTATGTGGTCAGGACACCAAAGGGAAGCAGCATCTCTAAAGACTGGAGCAGATTGTCTAAGTGGGGTCTGTAGACTGTGGCTGACCATGAAATAATTGCTTTCTCCATCTGTCTCTGGGTGTAGGCTAGGACAGGTTAAGCATAGGAAAAAGGTACAGGATACAACTTTGTTGTTGGAGGGGTTTCCACATGCAACCTTTCACCTACAAAACATTGTAAAGCTGCCTAAAATGTGGGGTCTTGTGTATATGAACACACAACTATATGTGTATAAACATGTAGATGAATATTATAAGCATGTGTCTAGAAATAGCCCCATATATTAATTTAAAGTGAAGAAAAGAAGTTGCAGTCAGAGCATATGGCCTAAGCCCTTTGGTGAGATAAAATGAAATAAAATGAAGTTTTGAAAATAGCCATGCATGTACAAATGTAAGAAAGTGCACAGAAATCCAGATGCTTCTTGCAGGACAGAACTGAGCTTGGGAAAGACTAGAAGTGGAGTCATTTGTTATCACGAGCAAGTTAAAACTTTATTATAAAAATAAATAAAGAAAAATATTGTCAGTCCCCACCCTCTCAAATGACAGGATTCCAGATAACTATGATTTTCATCTTTTTTTAAAATGCATTGTCCAACTTTTCCCAGTAATCATCTTTCATTTTGAAATAGTTATGTATTGTTTTTATTACCACTAATCATAGACATTAAAGATAAACTTAGTGGTGTTCAGCATTTAAATTCATTTGTTATTCATCCTACAAAAGGTATATCTCTAGTCAAGTCAACGCCAATCCACCTGAATAAACCCAAAAGTGAATTTGTATGTGTAACTTAAGGGTTTGTCCTGAAATATCAGCACCTGTCACTGAGCCATTAGGCCCTAAATTGTAGTCAGTGTCATGGCTGTGGAGCAGAGACTTGGGAAGTTCGTAGGAGCACATTAGAGCCTATGCAGAATATTTCTTTCCAATGTATCATGCCATTGGAGTGGTCTTAGCACTACACAGGATGAGAATAAGTCTTTGGAGATGTGGATGCTGAGGGCATGGTCCACACTGGAGGACAGGTTAAATAAAAAGGACCTGCCTGGGCTGTGGTTTGGGACTTCACTGCCCCATAAGGTAAGGCTGTAGAAATAAATTCATAGGGGTGTCTCTTTAGACAGGGAAGAGAGAAACAGAGAGCAATACAACAATAGGTGGTGTCTGTGATCCCTGCCAACAATGGGTGAAGCACCCAGACAGAAAGTCCAAAAGGAATCCACCTCTAGAGATGATCCAGAAATTATGGGGAACACTGTAGACAGAAAGGAGGCAAGAGACAGAACATTCCACCAGGATTAGTAGAAGACATACCTTTTTAAAGCCCACAGGTTTTCCAGGATGGAGCCCAAGTGAGTTGACAACACAAATTAGATTGAAACCATTTCCCTAAACACAGTAAAACTCAACTAAAAATCATTTGTAAAACTGATGAAATTCACAGAAAAGAGAAGAAAAATAAGAAAATCCACAGACATAGGACATTAAATGGTGATATCCCAAACAACCATTGTGTCAAATAAACTATGCAAAAGGAAGGGTGAAAATATCTTGAGCCAAATGGGAATGGAATCCCTCACAGCAAAGCCCCCAGTGTAGAAGAAAAGGTCACAGCATTAAGTGCCAGCATTAAAAAGGAAGACAGATCTCAAGTACACGTCTATACTTCAAATAACTCGAAAAAGATGGAACCAGGGCCAAGGCCACTACTGGAAAGAAATATGGACAGTAGAGTACAAATAAATGAAGAGAAAAGATAAGGAAACTGATTGTTTTATAAAAAGGTTAAATTGATAAATGTTTAGACACACATGCAAAGACAGACAGACAGACACACACCTACACACACACACATACACACACACACACACACAGAGAGAGAGAGAGAGAGAGAGAGAGAGAGAGAGAGAGAGAGAGAACTAATAAAAGTGACATCCTAAGTGGAAGAGGAGACCCTGCAAAAAGCAGCATGGGAATAAAATGGGTCATAAGGTTATTGTGAACAACTACATGACAACAAATTGGCAAAGCTAAAAGAAATAAATACAATTTAAGTTTAAATCAAGAGTAACTAAAAAGCACAAACAAATAAGGTGGTTAAATCAGTAATTGAGTCTCCAGCTACATAAAGCCCAGGACCAGATAGCTTCATTGTGAATTCCATCAAATATCCAAAGATAATACCAATCCTCTTACAATCCTCAACAAAACAGAAGATAATCCCTCCCACCCCCCACAGTGGCAGCATCTTACCATGTAGCTCTGGCTTGCCTGGAACTTGCCTGTTATGTAGACTAACCTGCACTCAATCAGGGGATGGTCTTCTTGCCTCTGCTTCTCAAATGACACTGGGATTACAAGCATGTGTCCAGATCAAATCATTTTCTGAGGCTACTATCACCCACATAGTAAAACGAAGATACCATAAGAAAAATTAAGTCCATAATAAACACGGATAAAATATCTCCAACAAAATACTAGCAAACCTCATGTCACAGTACACCAAAAAGATTATATACCATTATCAAGTAGTATTTATCTGCTTGCATATGCAAATTACCCAGTGTGATACACCACAGGAACAGAATGAAGAATAAAAGCTCTTAGATCTGATTGACACAGAAAAATCACCTCACAAAAATCCAGACTTTTTATGATAAAAACTCCCCTAAGTTAAGACCAGGAGGAATTTACCTCCACACAATACAGGCTACTTGGGAAAAGACCCATGACAACCCAAGGATAAGGTAAAAGGTAAGGCAAGATGTTCTTTTTGCCACTTCTATTCACTATGGTACTAGAAGTCCTGGTCCTTAGACAAAAAGATATGGGAGGTCTGCACACTAGAAAGGAAGAGGTTAAATCATGGAGGCGGATCATTTGATCTGGAGGTGGAGGGAAGAAGGCTGTCCTATGATTGAGTGCAGGTTAGTCTTCATAATGAGTTCCAAGCAAGCCAGGGCTACATGGTAAGATGCTGCCACTGTGGGGGTGTGGGATTACCTTCTGTTTTGTCGAGGACTTTAAGAGGATTGGTATTATCTCCAATAGAAAAGCCTTGAAGAAAAATTGGCTAGGAAAGATTAATGAACTCATTACAATTTCAGGATACTAGAAAAACACAGCAAAGTCCACTGCATTCTTGTGCACCAACAGTGAACTAATTCAAGAAATTAAGAAAAGAATCACATTTACAATACCAGCCAAGAGGATAAAATGCTTAGGAATCAACTCAACCAAAAAGTTAATACTATAACCAATACTGCAAAAATGCTAAAGAAATGAAACTGAAGACACACTCAGATGGGAAGATATCTCATGTTCCTAAATTGAAAAGGAAAAAAAATGTTAAAATGTCCATAATACACAAAGTGATCTTGTAATTCAATGTAGGCTTTTAAAAAAAATCATCATGTAAATCCTATTGAAATAGAAAAATAATTTATAAATTTGTATCTAAAAAAGACTGAGTAAGCAAGAAATCTTGAGCAATAAATATTGCTCAAATATAGAATAAAGATGGAGGCATCACAACCCCCCCAAATAAAAATGTATTAAAAGTCTATAATAATCCAAACCATATGGTACTGGTCTAAAAGCAGACACACAGACAATGCAATAGACCAAAAGCCTAGACCAAAGCCATATAGATCCAGTCAAACGACCCTCTACAAGAGTGCTCAGAATAGTCAATGAGGAAGAGGCAGTTCTTTTAACAAATGGTGTTGCAAAATGCATGTTCACAGCCAAAGAAGGAAGCTAGACTTCACCTTCCCTTACACATTGAAATCTTGCCCTAGATACAAAAACTGCAAACCACATAAGCAACATAGAACAAAAACAGATCAAGACATCAAATGTAAGTCCTGAAACTGTGAAGTTTTTCAAAGACAACATAAGGAAAACTCTTCTTGACTTAGGCCTCTAAGGTGATTCTAGGCTATGATCTCAGAGAATCTACAAGAAGAACTTCATCAAACTAAGAAGCTTCCATACGGGGATAAAAACATCTGAGGGATGCAAAGGCAAGAAGCAGGGTGGGGAACAAGGTTTCCAAACCACACAAGGATTAATTTTCTTTTTTTTTTTCTTGAAGAAGTATAATTTTATTCTTTTAATATTTTCTTCTTTATTTATTTTGTATTTATCAAGAAAAACAGTAAAATGAATTTAAAATGCTGAGAAGTTAACGATAACTATAAAGAAGATAAAAATCATAAGCATGACTTATCAACGATGATAATGCAAATAAGATTGCTACACATATATTTACTTTGTGTTCAGCTTTCCCTCCGAATTTTTTTTTCCATCCCTGTATATCCCCATTCAAGGTCTCTTCCCCCTCCTGCCACATCAGGTCATTTTTCTTCTCCGCAACTCCCCATCCCCTCCCTGGGCAGGGAACAGATAGTCTTATGGTCCCACTGACCCAATAATGCTTGGATCAGTCTCCACTCCTGGCAAATCCAGTTTTGTCCCCTATCCCTCAAGAGTGAGTCAGATGTTCCTATAGTTGGAGAGGGATTCGAAGGGTTAGTCCAAGGTGTTTGAGATCCCAAGAAGTTCAGTGTTTGTGGTTTGCCACTTGGTCATGCTTGGTTTTTTTCTTGTTTGTTTGTTTAGAGACCACTAATGAGTGAGTATATCCCCTGCTTATCTTTCTGAGTTTGTGATACTTCACTCAGGAGGATATTCTCCAAATCCATGCATTTGCCTGCGAATTTTAGGATATTATTTTTTCTTACTGCTGAGTAGTATTCCATTGAGTAGATGTACCACAGTTTGTTAATCCATTCTTCAGTTGAGGGACATCTAGGTTGCTTACAGGTTCCTGCTATTACAAATAATGCTGCTATGAACATAGTTGACCTAATACCTATGGAGTGTGAATGTGCCTCTTTAGGGTATACAGCCAGAGGTGGTATTGCTGGGTCCTTGGGGAGATTGATTCTCAATGTTCTGAGAAACCTCCATATTGCATTTCAAAGTGGCTGAACAAGCTTACACTCCCACCAACAATGGAGGAGTGTTCCCCTTGCTCCGCATCCTCTCCACATAGGCTGTCATCTGTGCCTTTCATCTTAGCCAATCTAACAGGTGTTAGGTGGTATCTCAAAGTTGTTTTGATTTACATTTCTCTGATGGCTAAAGATGAAGAGCACTTTTTCAGGTGCCTTTCAGCCATTTGTAGTTCCTCTGCTGAGAATTTCCTTTTTAGATCTGTACCCCATTTTTTGACTGGGTTATTCAAGGTTTTGGGCTCTAGATTCTTGAGCTCTTTATATATCTTAGAGAACAGTCCTCTATCACTTGTAGGGTTGGTGAAAATCTTTTCCCATTTTGTAGGCTGCCGTTTTGTCCTATTGACAGTGTCCTTGGCTTTGCAGAAGCTTCCTAGCTTCAGGAGATCCCACTTATTGATTGTTGGTCTTAGTGTCTGTGCCACTGGTGTTAATATTTAGGAAGTGGTCGCTTGTGCCAATTTGTAGAAGTGTATTTCCCACTTTCTTTTCTATCAGGTTCAAAGTGGCTGGGTTTAAGTTGAGGTCTTTGATCCACTTGGATTTGAATTTTGTGCAGGGTGACAGGCTCGGATCTATTTGCATTTTTCTACACACTTCCATCCACCTATGCCAACACCATTTGTTAAATATACTATCTTTTTTACATTGAATGTTTTGAGCCTCTTTGTCAAAGATCAGGTGTTCATAGGTTTTTATGTTAATGTCTGGATCCTCAATTCTATTCCATTGGTCCACAAGTCTGTTTTTATGCCAGTACCAGGCTGTTTTTATTATTGTAGCTCTATAGTATAGCTTGAAGTCAGGGATGGTGATACCTCCTGAGGTTCTTTTGTTGAGTAAAATTGTTTTGGCAATCCTGGCTTTCCTGTTATTCCAAATGAAATTGAGTATTGTTCTTTCAAGGTCCAAAAAATATTGTTTTGGGATTTGGATAGGCAGTGCATTGAATCTGTAGATTGCCTTCGGTAGAATTGCCATTTTTACTATGTTGATCCTACCAATCCAGGAACATGGGAGAGCTTTCCATTTTCTGATATCCTCTTCAATTTCTTTCTTCAGTGATTAAAATTTTTGTCAAATAGGGTCTGTTACTTCTTTGCTTATAGTTACTCCAAGGTAGTTAATACTATTTACAGCTATTATGAAGGGTAATGTTTCCCTTATTTCTTTTTCAGCTCTTCTATCTTTAGTGTATAGAAGGGCTACTGATTTCTTTGAGTTAATCTTGTACCCTGCTACATTGCTGAAGGTGTTTATCTGCTGTACCAGTTCCTCGGAAGAATTTTGTGGGTCACTTATGTATACAATCATATCATTTGCAAATAGAGATAGCTTCACTTCTTCTTTTCCAATTTGTATGCCCTTAATCTCTTTTTGTTCCCTTATTGCTTTAGCTAAAACTTCAAGAACTATATTGAATAGATAAGGGAAGAGAGGACATCCTTGTCTAGTTCCTGACTTTAGTGGGATTGCTTTGAGTTTTTCTCCATTAAGTTTGATACTGGCTGTTGGCTTCTTGTAAATCGCCTTTATTATATTTAGATATTCTCCCTGTATTCCTGATCTCTCAAGGGCTTTAATCATAAAGGAGTGATGGATTTGTCAAAGGATTTTTCCACATCTAAGGATATGATCATGTGGTTTTGTTTCTTTAGTTTGTTTATATGATGGATAACATTTACAGTTTTTCTATGTTAAACCAGCCCTGCATTTCTGGGATGAAGCCTACTTGGTCGTGGTGGATGATATCTTTTATACATTGTTGTATACGGTTTGCCAAAATTTTGTTGAGAATTTTCGCATCGATATTCATGAGGGAAATTGGTCTGTAATTCTCCTTCTTTGTTGTGTCTTTGAGTGGCTTGGGTATTAGGGTAATTGTGGCTTCATAAAAGGTATTTGGCAATATTCCTTCAGTTTCTACTGTGTGAAATAGTTTGAGGAGTAATGGTAGTAATTCTTCTTTGAATGTCTGGTAGAATTCGGCACTGAAACCATCTGGACCAGGGCTTTTATTTTTGGGGAGGTTTTTAATGACAGCTTCAGTTTCCTTAAGGGTTATAGGCCTGTTTAGGTAATTAATCTGATCTTCAATTAGTTTTGGTAGATGGTACCTGTCCAAAAGGCTGTCCATTTCTTTTAGATTTTCCATTTTTGTGGAATACAGATTTTCAAAATATGACCTGATAATTCTCTGTATTTCTTGGGGGTCTGTTGTTATGTCCCTGTTTTCATTTCTGATTTTGTTGATTTGAACACTTTTTCTCTGTTTTTTGATTACTTTGGCTAAGGGCTTATCTATCTTGTTGACTTTCTCAAAGAACCAACTCTTAGATTCATTGATTCTTTGAATTGTTCTTTTTGTTTCAATTTTATTGATTTCAGCTCTAAGTTTGATTATTTCCTGCCGTCTACTCCTTCTAGGTGAGCTTGCTTCTAATTGTTCTAAGGCTTTCAGCTGCGCTGTTAGGTCTCTAGTGTAGAATTTCTCTAGGTTTTTCATATAGGCATCTAGCACTATGAATTTTCCTCTTAAGACTGCTTTCATTGTGTCCCACAAGTTTGGATACGTTGTAGATTCATTTTCATTGAATTCTAGGAAGACTTTGATTTCTTTCTTAATTTCTTCCTTGACCCAGAGATGGTTCAGCTGAGTGATGTTTAGTTTCCATGAATTGGTAGGCTTTCTTTGGGTTTTGATGTTGTTGAACTCTAACTTTAGGCCCTGGTGGTCTGATACGTTACAAGGGATTATTTCCATTTTTTGGTATCTGTTGATATTTGCTTTATGACCAATTATGTGGTCAATTTTGGAGAAAGTTCCATGAGGAACTGAGAAATATGTATATTCCTTTGCCTTTGCATGGAAGGTTCTGTAGATATCTATTACATCCATTTGCATCATAACCTCTTTTAGACTCCTTATTTCTCTGTTGAGACTCTGTCTGGTTGATCTATCGAAGGTTGAAAGTGGGGTATTGAAGTCTCCCACTATTAGGGTGAAAGAATTGATGTGCGATTCAAGCTTTAGCAGTGTTTCTTTTACATAAGAAGGTGCCCTTATATTAGGGGCATAAATATTCAAGATTGAAATTTACTATTGACCAATTTTTCCTGTGATGAATAAGTAGTGACCCTCTTGGTCCCTTTTTATTGCTTTTAGCTTAAAGTCTACTTTGTTAGATATTAGGATTGCAACCCCTGCTTGTTTCTTAGGACCGTTTGACTGGAAAATCTTTTCCCAACCCTTTATTCTAAGCCTGTGTGTGTCCTTGTGGTTGAGGTGTGTTTCTTGTAGGCAACAGAAAGATGGCTTCTGTTGTATCCATCTTGTTAGTGTGTGACGTTTTATAGGTGAGTTGAGACTATTGATATTAAGGGAAATTAGTGACCATTGATTCATGTTTCCTGCCATTTTTGGTGGTAACTTGTTTGTATTTCCTTTCTCTAGGATATTCTTCTGTGGAATTATTGATTGTTTGTGATATCGTGGGTATATCTGGGGTCCTTAGGTTGTAGTTTTCCCTCTAATACTCTCTGTAGTGCTGGATTGGTAGATAGATATTCTTTCAGTCTGACTTTGTCCTGAAATACCTTGTTTACTCCATCTATGGTGATTGATAATTTTTCAGGGCATAGTATTCTAGTTTGGCAGCCATGCTCTTTTAGCGTCTGTATAACTTCTGACCAAGGCCTTCTAGTTTTCATTGTTTCCATTGAATAGCCAGGCGTTATTCTGATGGGTCTGCCTTTATATGTGAGTTGGCCCTTTTCTTTTGAAGCTGTTAAAATTTTTTCTTTGTTCTGTATGTTTTGTGGCTTGAGTATAATGTGGCATGCTGACTTTTTTTGGGGGTCATATCTATTTGGTGTTCTGTAAGCTTCTTGTATCTTTATAGGCATTTCCTTCTTCAGGTTAGGGAAGTTTTCTTCTATGATTTTATTGAAAACATTATCTGTGCCTTTGAGGTGGTATTCTTCTTCTTCTATTCCTAGTATTCTCAAACTAGGTCTTTTGATGGTGTCGCAGATTTCCTGAACATTTTGAGTTATGGCTTTTCTAGTTTTACTATTTTCTTTGACTGATATATCTATTTGAGCTACTGAGTCTTCCACTTCAGAGATTCTATCTTCCATCTCTTGAACTCTGTTTGTTATGCTTGTATCTGTGGTTCCAGCTTTTTTCTTCAGATTTCTATTTGATCTTTGCCTCATTTTGTGCCTTTTTTATTGCTTCTATTTCAGCTTTTAGTTTCTGGCATGTTTCTTTCATAGATTTGTTCATCCCTTCCAATTTTTTGTTTGTATTTTCTTCTATTTCTTTAAGGCTTCTTTTCATATCTTCTTTGAGAGCTTCGATGATCATCAAAAAGGAATTTTTGGTGTTGCTTCCTTCTGTTTCCTCTTCATTGCTCAGTTCAGGTCTTGTATTTGTAAGATCGCCACTCTCTTCTGGAATTACCATGTTGTTCTTTGTATTATTATGTAATTTTTTGCACTGACGTTTTCCCATGGTTTCAGTGGTTCATGATTAGATGGGTCCTGGTCAGTTGTGGCACTCGGGCTTGTGTGCCTCCTGTCACCTCTCTGGTCAGGGTCTGAGTCTGTCCTTCAGAGACCCCAGAAGTTACCTGTTCGCTCAGTTGGAAGACAAGGTGGGTAGCCGTGCAAATTCCCTCAGCAGCAGCTGTGGGTATGGTGAGAGGCAGACTTTCTCTGCCCCTGCTACAGAGTACACTGGGACTCTACAGACAGCACCCGGTCCCGGAAGTGGAACTGGAATCGGTGGGAGCTCAACTCTCCCTCACTGGCTGGGATATAGGAGCTTGGGCCTGGTGACCCCTTCTCACCTCTGGGCGGGGTTTGAGTCTGTCCTTCAGGGACCCCTGTAGTTATCTGTTTGCTCAGTTCGAGGTTGAGTTGGGTGGCCGTGCAAATTCCCTCAGCAGCAGCTGTGGGTATGGTGAGAGGCAGACTTTCTCTGCCCCTGCTCCAGAGTGCGCTGGAACTCTGCAGACAGCACCCGGTCCCGGAAGCAGAACTGGAATCGATGGGAGCTCACAAGGATTAATTTTCAAAATCCGTAAAATGTATCTAATTTTTTAGCAAAAAACCATACTCCAAGGTCTATTAAAAATTGGCATAGAACTGAACACACATTTCTCAAAGACAATATAGATATGTGCAGCAGGTACATGGAAAGTGCTTGGAATGCTAACCATCCAGAAACTACAAACCCAAACCACAAGATGTCACTGCACACCTGCCAGGAAGGATGCCATCTACATGCCTCAAGATGGCAACTGATCCCACAGTGAAGAGGGAATAAAATGGGTTTGGTCACTATGGAAAACACTGTAGAGGCTCCTCAGGAGGAGAAAATAGCACCAGATAGCACTCAGTTTCATTTTTTTTTTTTTTTTTTTTTTTAGGAAATGAGAGTAACCACTCTCTGATACAAGACTTAATACATGCTAACTTGTAATCTCAGTACTAGTGAAGCTGAGGCAGGAGGATTCATGGGAGTTCCAGGCCAGCTGGTGCTACACTGTAAGTTCTAGGTTACCATTGGCTATAACCAATTTCAAAATTTGGTGAAAATGGGGCACAGAATTTGCTATATAACTGGGATTCTACAGAAGGTACATACCATTGAGCTATATAGAGCTTGGCATAAAACAGAGAATTCAGACATCAATGCATACAGGCACAAACAATTGATTTTTCCCACAGTCTTACTGTGATAAAACCAACACACATGTCATATGATTTATTTAATAATAGGTATATTCCAGGGGCTGTTGACATGTTACATTGCAATTTTTTTAATTTGTGGAAAAGTTGTCATTTTTAAGTTAACAACTTAGTGGCATTGTTCTATAGGTTCTACAGAGTTGCATGCCTTCCTTGCACAGTGGTCATAGTAAGCTTTTCTGCGTCATGCTATTTAGTGTGTGTGCTGAGAAAGTGAGTTTTTGGTCTCTGACAATGGCAAAGATAAAACACCGGGGAGAAAAAAATTCTTATCAAAGGTGGGCAGCTATTTGCAAACTTGATGTCAATCAGCAAACTGCACCTCTTTATAGCCCTAGGCTCACTCACATTTCACAGGATACCAGCCAGATGGGTAAGACACTCAGTTCTGGTGTTTTAAGACAGGGAGGGGTCTGTTTATGCAGCACAGATAGACCTCAAACATTTGACATTTATTCTTTTCTTTCTTTATTGATTTTTTTTTATTAATAAAGTATCACTTTTTTTATCCATGTATCCCCTTGTTCAAGCTCTCTTTCCCCTCCTGCCCTTCCTAGTCACTCTCTCTTCTCCTCATCTCCTTATCTCCTCCCCAGCTAGGGCAGGAGGTTCCAAGGACACAAGGTGTCTTAGTTCAGCACCCACTCCAGGCAGATATGCTTTCCTCATCCCAACATCAAGACTGGGTCAGGTGTTCCTCTGGATGAAATGGGCTCCAAAGTGCCAGTGCAAGGTGCTTCAGATCCCAAGCTTGGTTTGCAGCTTGGGAATGCTTTGCTTTTTGTTTAAAGTCCACTAATGTGTGACTACATCCCCTGCTTATCTTTCTGGGTTTGTGATACCTTGCTCAGAAGCATATTCTCCAAATCCATCCATTTCCCTGCAAATTTTAGGATAACATTTTTTCTTACTGTTGAGTAGCACTCCATTGTGTAGATTTCCATGGTTTGTTAATCTATTCTTCAGTTGATGGGCATCTAGGTTGTTTCCAGGTTCTTGCTATTACGAATAATGCTGCTATGAACACAGTTGAGCTAATGCTTTTGGGGTGTGAATGTGCATCTTTAGGATATATGCCTAAAAGTGGTATTGCTGGATCCTTGGGGAGATTGATTTCCAGTTTTCTGAGAAACTGCCATACTGCATTCCAGTGTGGCTGAACAAGCTAACACTCCCACCAACAATGGAGGAGTGTTCCCCTTGCTCCACATCCTCTCCAGCATAGGCTGTCATCTGTGTCTTTAATCATAGCCATTCTGACAGGTTCAAGATGGTATCTCAAAGTTCTTTTGATTTGCATTTCTCTGATGGCTAAAGATGATGAGCACTTTTTCAAGTTCCTTTCAGCCTTTTGTAATTCTTCTGCTGAGAAGTCTCTTTTTAGTTCTGAAGCGCACTTTTTGACTGGGTTATTCAAGGTTTTGGGCTCTAGTTTCTTAAATTCTCTCTATATTTTAGAGATTAGTACTCTTAACGCAAAAACCTGTGAACACCTGATCTTTGACAAAGAGGCCCAAAACATTCAATGGAAAAAGAGTATCTTTAACAAATGGTATTGGCATAGCTGGATGGTAGTGTGTAGAAATGCAAATAGATCCAAGCCTATCACCCTGCACAAAACTTAAATCCAACTGGATCAATGACCTCAACATTAACCCAGCCACTTTAAACTTGATAGGAAAGAAAGTGGGAAATACCCTTCAACACATTGGCACAGGTGGCCACTTCCTAAATATAACACCAGGGGCACAGACACTAAGAACAACAATCAATAAGTGGGATCTCCTGAAACTGAGAAGCTTCTGTAAAGTCAAGGACACAGTCAATAAGACAAAAGAACACCCTACAGAATGGGAAAAGATTTTCACCAACCCTACAAGTGACATTTTTTCCTCTGTGCACAAAATGCTATGGTTACAGGCTGCCCGACTACATTAGGCTACATTAATGGACTTATGTGTAAAACATGAACCTATGAGATTTTAGGAGAAAATATTTGTGGCATAGATCTTTTTGACCTTGAAAACAAAAACCTACACATTAAGCCTTATCAAAATTAAAGCTTTAGCTCTGTGAAAGAACCTTAAGAATTAAAATATTTATAATATAGTTCCAAATAGCTATCAGAGAAGATTTTGAATATTTCCTAAGGAAAAAAGTGGCAAATGTTTGAGGTAATGGATATAAGTTTGATTTGTTCACATTATAAACTGCACATACTTATAAAACTGCAACATTGTTCTATAAATATGTCCATTATTATGTGCCTATTAATTTTTTTTAAATAAAGAGAAAAATATTTCCTGAGTGATTTGTAAATTACATATTTGACAAAAGAACTTACTCAAATTTATACGAAATTCATAAAATCCTCCACGAAGACAAGCAATCAATCAAATCCTGGGCACAGGACAAGAAGAAGACACTTAAAAGTAGTCCAAGCAAGTCCATGCTTTGGTGTTCAAGACTTCCTTTGCTACTGCCGTTGTTCTGTCCTTGTTCGCTCCTCTAGAAACCACTCCCTTTCCTGACTTCCTGGCCAGCCTTCCTTCCTTGGAACTGGAAACGGCCTCTGCCCATTTCTCCCATCCTTCCCTTCTTGCTTTTTCATTTCCAAGAATTAAACATAGGGGGTCCTCCATGCTAGGTAAGGGCTGATTCACACCCTCAGCCTTCCTTTTACTTTTTGAATGAGGGGTGCATCTTACTAAGTCCTTAGGCTGATCTTGAACTCACTCTGTATCCTAGGCTGTCTTTGAATTTGCCAATCCAAAGGAGCTGGTATTAAAAGCCCAGGCTATTAGGCTGTTTCACAACTATCTTTCCAAAGGCAAACAGTTTCCTGAACTACTGACCTTATCAGATATCAGATTGTCTATTGATATGTGAGCATATGTACTGTGTGTGTATTTGTGTGTGTGTATGTGTATGTTTCTCTGTGTGTGTGTGTGTGTGTGTGTGTGTGTGTGTGTGTCTGAGTGTGTTGGTTCCTTGAGATAGGGTCTTACTTATTCTGTAGCTCCTGCAGATCTCAGACTGGAATAATTTCTTGCTTCAGCCTCCCAATCTCTGTGATAACAAATGTCTTCCATACAGCCCAAGTCAACTGTATCCTTCTCCCTTCCTCCCTTTTGCTTTTCTTACTTCCTTCTTCCAACATTAGGCAAAGGTTTTAACACCTGAATCCTGAGCCAAACCTCCAGCCCTACCATTTTAAAGCAAAAACACCCACAGTGTTCAGAGAGGGGCACTGGAAGACAGGCAGGCGTTGGTCATTGCAGTGTTACTCATGTTGCTAAGAGATAGCAATGCCACAGAGGAGAACTAAGGGTATGTTGGGTAGGGAGGAATGTATGCTTGCTACTCAGCGCCTTTCTCTGTCTGTATCGTCCAGAATCCCTGCTCAGAGACTGATCATGCCCACTTGTAGGGTGGACCTTCCAACATCAGTTAATGCAGTCAAAACAAACCACCACAGGAACTGCTCAAAGGGCTGTCTTTGAAGTGATCCCAGCCTCTGT